>JAUIMM010001445.1:592500-902346 GCA_031769625.1 Taudactylus pleione
AACTATTACATCCCTGTAACATTATATATCACTATTATATATGTATAGTAACTCCTTGTGCCCTTATATCACTATTACACCTATATCTAGGGTCATAACTATTACATCCCTATAACATTATATAACTATTACACCTATATCTAGGGTCACTATATAACTATTACATCATTATAACACTATATAACTATTACACCTATATCTAGGGTCACTATATAACTATTACATCCCTATAACATTATATAACTATTACACCTATATCTAGGGTCACTATATAACTATTACATCCCTATAACATTATATAACTATTACACCTATATCTAGGGTGACTATATAACTATTACATCCCTGTAACATTATATCACTATTATATATTTATGTATAATTACTCCTTGTGCCCTTATATCACTATTACACCTATATCTAGGGTCATAACTATTACATCCCTATAACATTATATCACTATTATTTATGTATGTATAGTAACTCCTTGTGTCCTTACACCTATATCTAGTATCACTATATAACTATTACATCCCTGTAACATTATATCACAATTATATATGTATAGTAACTCATTGTGTCCTTATATCACTATTACACCTATATCTAGGGTCAGTATATAATTATTACACCCCTATAACATTATATCACTATTATATATGTATGTATAGTAACTCCTTGTGCCCTTATATCACTATTACACCTATATCTAGGGTCACTATATAACTATTACATCCCTATAACATGATATCACTATTATAGATGTATGTATAGCAACTCCTTGTGCCCTTATATCACTATCACACCTATATCTAGGGTCACTACATAACTATTACATCCCTATAACATTATACAGTATATCACTATTATATATGTATGTCTAGTAACTCATTGTGCCCTTATATCACTATTACAACTATATCTAGGGTCACTATATAATTATTACATCCCTGTAACATTATATCACTATTATATACTGTATGTATGTATGTATAGTAAATCCTTGTGCCCTTATATCACTATTATACCTATATCTAGGGTCACTATATAACTATTACATCCCTGTAACATTATATCACTATTATATACTGTATGTATGTATAGTAAATCCTTGTGCCCTTATATCACTATTATACCTATATCTAGGGTCACTATATAACTATTACATCCCTATAACATTATATCACTATTATATACTGTATGTATAGTAAATTCTTGTGTCCTTATATCACTATTACACCTATATCTAGGGTCACTATATAACTATGACATCCCTATAACATTATATAACTATTACACCTATATCTAGGGTCACTATATAACTATTACATCCCTATAACATTATATCACTATTATATATGTATGTCTAGTAACTCCTTGTGTCCTTATATCACTATTACACCTATATCTAGGGTCACTATATAACTATGACATCCCTATAACATTATATCACTATTATATATGTATGTCTAGTAACTCCTTGTGTCCTTATATCACTATTACACCTCTATCTAGGGTCACTAGATAACTATTACATCCCTGTAACATTATATATCACTATTACATATATATATATATATATATATATATATATATGTGTGTGTGTATGTATGTATGTATGTATGTATAGTAACTCCTTGTACCCTTATATCACTATTACACCTGTATCTAGGGTCATAACAATTAAATCCCTATAACATTATATCACTATTATATATGTACAGTAACTCCTTGTACCCATATATCACTATTACACCTATATCTAGGCTCACTAGATAACTATTACAGTCCTGTAACATTATATATCACTATTATATATGTATAGTAACTCCTTGTACCTTATTTCACTATTACACCTAAATCTAGGGTCATAACAATTACATCCCTATAACATTATATCACTATTATATATGTATCGTAACTCCTTGTACCCTTATATCACTATTACACCTATATCTGGGGTCATAACTACTACATCCCTATAACATTATATCACTATTATATATGTATAGTAACTCCTTGTACCCTTATATCACCATTACACCTATATCTAGGGTCACTAGATAACTATTACATTCCTGTAACATTATATATCACTATTATATATGTATGTATAGTAACTCCTTGTACCATTATATCTAGAGTTACTATACATACACATATCACTATTATATATGTATGTAGTAACTCCTTGACCCTTATATCTTATTACACCTATATCCAGGTTCATATCTATTACACCCCTATAACATGATATCTCTATTATATACTGTATATATAGTAACTCATTGTGTCCTTATATCACTATTACACCTATATCTATGGTCACTATATAACTGACATCTCTGCAACATTATATCACTATTAAATATGTATGTATAGTAACTCCGTGTGTCCTTATATAACTATTACACCTATATCTATAACTTCCCTGTAACATTATACAGCATATCACTATTATATATGTATATCTAGTAAATCCTAGTGTCCTTATATCACTATTACACCTATATATTGGGCCACTATAATCACAATGTCTGTTATTATTAAATCCATGTATTATAATATAATTATTACAACTATATCCTAGGTCACTATATCACAAATAAATCCCTATCCAGGGTCATTGTATGTTGCTATTACATCCTTGTATCACTTTTAAACCTTATTGAAACATTAAAATAACTCATTAAACAGTTTAAAATGGAAATTGTTATATTACCACTGTGCACCTTTACACAACTATATTGCCGTTATATTACATATACACTTTCATTTCACGCTTAGATAATTCTGTCATTATTTATGTGCTGCTTTAAAATGAATTTATCAAATTACTAGTTAATATTTAATGAAAAAATTAAATACATTTTTAATTATTGTTTAATAATTATATCTTTATTAAAACCGTGTATAGTATGTGGATTATCTGTCATTAAATGACTATAAATTACGATTTAGTGCTCTCATATATTACAGAATATAACTGTACAATCCATCTAGAATAGGGACTATCCCTGTAAGATCCTCATGTAATAATGAGATAATTGTGTCACAGTTACACCGTTATATCTGTATAATGGGGAGCGGTTTATTACTTATGGTGGGTACTCACTTTGCCGATGGATCGGTCGGCAGCTATACACACTTACCAATAGGCCGCTTGGTGTGTCTGTGCCGATATCACAACTGGGTGCTTGCATCACAATTTGCCCGCGCAGTTGGGATGTCAGTGTCGGTGGTCCTGCAGCCAGTGTGGGGGCGCTTGGAAAGTCGCCCATACACACAACCAGATGCACCGATATATCACTCAGATATATCGGCATCCGCTGTGCTGCAGAGCCGACCCGATATTTCTGTGAGTGACGTCGTTCATATACAAATCGTATGTACTCACCCACCAATGCAATCAAGATATATTAATATTTATAGAACGAGTGATATATCGCCAAGTGTGTACCCAGCATTAGACAGTCACAATTTAGACAATCAAACTATAGACACCACCATGTGTATAGGTCTATTATTCAGACAACCTGAATGTCTACACGGACATAACTGACAGCGTTCCGTATATAGAACATCCTAATATTACTGCACCCACTACCATCAACACACAGTATCACTGCACCCACTACCATCCACACACAGTGTCACTGCACCCACTATCACCCACACACAGTGTCACTGTACCCACTACCATCCACATACAGTGTCACTGCACCCACTATCACCCACACACAGTGTCACTGTACCCACTACCATCCACATACAGTGTCACTGCACCCACTATCACCCACACACAGTGTCACTGCACCAACTACCATCCACACACAGTGTCACTGTACCCACTATCACCCACACACAGTGTCACTGCACCAACTACCATCCACACACAGTGTCACTGTACCCACTACCATCCACATACAGTGTCACTGCACCCACTATCACCCACACACAGTGTCACTGCACCAACTATCACCCACACACAGTGTCACTGTACCCACTACCATCCACATACAGTGTCACTGCACCCACTATCACCCACACACAGTGTCACTGCACCAACTACCATCCACACACAGTGTCACTGTACCCACTACCATCCACATACAGTGTCACTGCACCCACTATCACCAACACACAGTTTCACTAAGCCCACTACTATCCACACACAGTGTCACTGCACCAACTACCATCAACATACAGTGTCACTGCACCCACTACCATCCACTCACAGTGTCACTGCACCCACTACCATCCACACACAGTGTCACTGCACCAACTACCATCCACACACAGTGTCACTGCACCCACTACCATCCACACACAGTGTCACTGCACCAACTACCATCCACACACAGTGTCATTGTACCCACTACCATCCACACACAGTGTCACTGCACCCACTATCACCAACACACAGTTTCACTAAACCCACTACCATCCACACACAGTGTCACTGCACCAACTACCATCCACACACAGTATCACTGCACCCACTACCATCCACACACAGTGTCACTGCACCCACTACCATCCACACACAGTGTCACTGCACCCACTACCATCCACACACAGTGTCACTGCACCCACTACCATCCACACACAGTTTCACTGAACCCACTACCATACACACACAGTGTCACTGCACCCACTATCACCAACACACAGTTTCACTAAACCCACTACCATACACACACAGTGTCACTGCACCCACTATCACCAACACACAGTGTCACTGCACCCACTACCATCCACACACAGTTTCACTGAACCCACTACCATACACACACAGTGTCACTGCACCCACTATCACCAACACACAGTTTCACTAAACCCACTACCATACACACACAGTGTCACTGCACCCACTATCACCAACACACAGTTTCACTAAACCCACTATCACCCACACACAGTGTCTCTGCACCCAGGAACATACACACAGTGTCATCTCACCCACTACCATCCACACACAGTGTTACATCACCTACTGCAATCCATACACAGTGTCATTGCACCCACTACCATCCACACACAGTGTCACTGCACCCACTATCACCCACACACAGTGTCACTTATCACCCACACACAGGGCCTGATTCAGAGCCGGACGCTCTGACAGAGTGCTCGCTCTGAATCAGGCCGGCCCTCTGATTTTTTTGAGCGGCCTCCTGGTCGCTCGCATAGCTGTGGGTGACCACCCACAGCTATAGCAAGCGGCCAGGAAGATGGTCACGATGGTCAAGACCATCGCGACCATCGGGTTTGCGACGAGACCCTTGTGGTAGGGTCTTGTTGCCGCAAGCCCTAGAGTGCTTTCGGCTCAAACAGAGCTGAAATCTCTCCCACTGACATCACTTGTGATGTCAGTGGGGCCGGCCCCAGACGGTAGGCGTCCCCATGGGAACGCCTACATTTGGGCAGCCACTCCCCCGGCCCGCCCACCCAAGGGGGCGTGCTGTCACTCAACATCGACAGCACGCCGCCTTTAGTACGAGACCCGGAGCGACGGTTTGCCCATCGCTATCCGGGTCTCGGGCATGCGCACGACGGAGCCGGCTCCGTCGTGCGCATGCGCACTGGGCCACCATCGACCCGCTTGCGAGCGCTCAGCGCTCGCAAGCGGGTCTGAATCAGGCCCACAGTGTCACTGCACCCAGTAACATCCACACACAGTGTCAGCACACTGACTACCATCCACACAGTGTCACTGCACCCACTACCATCCACACACAGTGTCACAGCACCCACTACCATCCACACACAGTGTCACAGCACCCACTACCATCCACACACAGTGTCACTGCACCCACTACCATCCACACATAGTGTCACTGCACTCACTATCATCCACACACAGTGTCACTGCACTCACTATCATCCACACACAGTGTCACTGCACCCACTATCACCCACACACTGTCACTGCACCTACTGCCATCTACACAGTGTCACTGCAGCCACTGCCATCCACACACAGTGTCACTGCACTCACTATCATCCACACAGTGTCACTGCACCTACTACCATCCACACACAGTGTCACTGCACCCACTACCATCCACACACAGTGTCACTGCACTCACTGTCATCCACACAGTGTCACTACACCCACTACCATCCACACAGTGTCACTGCAGCCACTACCAACTACTCACAGTGTCACTGCACCTACTACCATCCACACAGTGTCACTGCAGCCACTGCCATCCACACACAGTGTCACTGCACCCACTACCATCCACACACAGTGTCACTGCACTCACTATCATCCACACACAGTGTCACTGCACCCACTACCAACTACTCACAGTATCACTGCACCTACTACCATCCACACACAGTGTCACTGCACCCACTACCAACTACTCACAGTGTCACTGCACTCACTACCAACTACTCACAGTGTCACTGCACCTACTACCATCCACACAGTGTCACTGCAGCCACTGCCATCCACATACAGTGTCACTGCACCCACTACCATCCACACACAGTGTCACTGCACCCACTATCATCCACACACAGTGTCACTGCACTCACTATCATCCACACAGTGTCACTGCACCTACTACCATCCACACACAGTGTCACTGCACCCACTACCATCCACACACAGTGTCACTGCACTCACTATCATCCACACAGTGTCACTACACCCACTACCATCCACACAGTGTCACTGCAGACACTACCATCCACACACAGTGTCACTGCACCCACTACCATCCACACACAGTGTCACTGCACCTACTACCATCCACACAGTGTCACTGCACTCACTACCATCCACACACAGTGTCACTGCACCCACTACCATCCACACAGTGTCACTGCACCCACTACCATACACACACAGTGTCACTGCACCCACTACCATCCACACACAGTATCACTGCACCCACTACCATCCACACACAGTGTCACTGCACCCACTACCATCCACACACACTGTCACTGCACCCACTATCATCCACACACAGTGCCACTGCACCCACTACCATCCAAACACAGTGTCACTGCACCCACTACCATCCACACACAGTGTCACTGCACCTACTACCATCCACACACAGTGTCACTGCACTCACTATCATCCACACACAGTGTCACTGCACCTACTACCATCCACACACAGTGTCACTGCACTCACTACCATCCACACACAGTGTCACTGCACCCACTACCATCCACACACAGTGTCACTGCACTCACTATCATCCACACACAGTGTCACTGCACTCACTATCACCCACACAGTGTCACTGCACCTACTGCCATCCACACAGTGTCACTGCAGCCACTGCCATCCACACACAGTGTCACTGCACTCACTATCATCCACACAGTGTCACTGCACCTACTACGATCCATACACAGTGTCACTGCACCCACTACCATCCACAAACAGTGTCACTGCACTCACTATCATCCACACAGTGTCACTACACCCACTACCATCCACACAGTGTCACTGCAGCCACTACCAACTACTCACAGTGTCACTGCACCTACTACCATCCACACAGTGTCACTGCAGCCACTGCCATCCACACACAGTGTCACTGCACACACTACCATCCACACACAGTGTCACTGCACCCACTACCATCCACACAGTGTCACTGCACCCACTACCATACACACACAGTTTCACAGCACCCACTACCATCCACACACAGTGTCACTGCACCCACTACCATCCACACACACTGTCACTGCACCCACTATCATCCACACACAGTGTCACTGCACCTACTACCATCCACACAGTGTCACTGCAGCCACTGCCATCCACACACAGTGTCACTGCACCCACTGCCATCCACACACAGTCACTGCACCCACTACCATCCACACACAGTGTCACTGCACCCACTATCATCCACACACAGTGTCACTGCACTCACTATCATCCACACAGTGTCACTGCACCTACTGCCATCCACACAGTGTCACTGCAGCCACTGCCATCCACACACAGTGTCACTGCACTCACTATCATCCACACAGTGTCACTGCACCTACTACCATCCACACACAGTGTCACTGCACCCACTACCATCCACACACAGTGTCACTGCACTCACTATCACCCACACAGTGTCACTACACCCACTATCATCCACACAGTGTCACTGCAGCCACTACCATCCACACACAGTGTCACTGCAGCCACTACCATCCACACACAGTGTCACTGCACCTACTACCATCCACACAGTGTCACTGCACTCACTACCATCCACACACAGTGTCACTGCACCTACTACCATCCACACACAGTGTCACTGCACCCACTACCATCCACACAGTGTCATTGCACCCACTACCATCCACACACAGTGTCACTGCACCCACTACCATCCACACACAGTGTCACTGCACTCACTACCATCCACACACAGTGTCACTGCACCTACTACCATCCACACACAGTGTCACTGCATCCACTACCATCCACACAAAGTATCACTGCACCCACTACCATCCACACAGTGTCACTGCAGCCACTACCATCCACACACAGTGTCACTGCACACACTACCATCCACACACAGTGTCACTGCACCCACTACCATCCACACAGTGTCACTGCACCCACTACCATACACACACAGTTTCACAGCACCCACTACCATCCACACACAGTGTCACTGCACCCACTACCATCCACACACACTGTCACTGCACCCACTATCATCCACACACAGTGTCACTGCACCCACTACCATCCACACACAGTGTCACTGCACCCACTACCATCCACACACAGTGTCACTGCACCCACTACCATCCACACACAGTGTCACTGCACTCACTATCATCCACACACAGTGTCACTGCACCTACTACCATCCACACACAGTGTCACTGCACTCACTACCATCCACACACAGTGTCACTGCACCTACTACCATCCACACACAGTGTCACTGCACTCACTACCATCCACACAGTGTCACTGCACCCACTACCATCCACACACAGTGGACCTCATTCAGAGTCAGTCGAAGCGGCCGCACGGTCGTACAGGAAAAGGGGCCGGATATGCAAATGATTCCCTCGCATGTTGCGGACCTAAGTTCGGATTGGTAGTTGGCCGACCAAGGGGAGGAAGCGGCCGGAATTAAAAAAAAATACGCCCCCTTCTCGTACGCATTACACGTCATCTCCGGGCATATAAGGATTAATCGAGACCATCGGGAACCATCGAAACTGGTCGTAGAGCTTGAGGTTGACCATACCCTCTCTTAAGCTCTACGATCATGTCAGTGTAAAAACCTCCCATGTCACATGTGCTATGACACTACTTAGTTAATTATGCACTCCCATAAACCGTATGCACTCCCATAAAACGCCGTTCGCATAGTCAGGCACGCCTGCGTTCGGATCTCCACCCCCCCGTTTTCAAGCACCTTCCCCTGTTACCACCCACAAACGCCTCCATCTGTCACTCAAACTACCGACCTGGCTGTGATCAAAGAGAGAAAAATTTCTGATCGTAGCGTAGCGGCACGCGCATTGCGAACTTTACGCATGCGCAGTATAGCGAACATCGGTGGCGTACGACTGTGCGGCCGCTTCGACCGACTCTGAATGAGGTCCAGTGTCCCTGCACCCAGGGCTGAAACTAGGATTTTTATCACCAGGTGAAAGGCAATATTACCCCCTCCCCAGCCCACAAATGTGGAGACACTAAAAGGGTGTGTATAAAACTTTAAGGAATACACTGTAACTAATAGAAACTGGTAAATGTACTATAAATATAGTAATGCCTGAGGACAGAAACAAGGTTCCAGTAACAAACTACAGTATACTGTCACACCGGGGCCTCTACTGTCACACCGGGGCCTATACTGTCACACCGGGGCCTCTACTGTCACACCGGGGCCTCTACTGTCACACCGGGGCCTATACTGTCACACCGGGGCCTCTACTGTCACACCGGGGCCTATACTGTCACACCGGGGCCTATACTGTCACACCGGGGCCTATGTGATACTGTCACACCGGGGCCTATACTGTCACACCGGGGCCTCTACTGTCACACTGGGGCCTATACTGTCACACCGGGGCCTCTACTGTCACACCGGGGCCTATGCTGTCACACCGGGGCCTATGTGATACTGTCACACCGGGGCCTATGTGATACTATCAGACTGGGGCCTATACTGTCACACCGGGGTCTATGTGATACTATCAGACTGGGGCCTATACTGTCACACCGGGGCCTATGTGATACTATCAGACTGGGGCCTATACTGTCACACCGGGGCCTATGTGACACTATCAGACTGGGGCCTATACGGTCACACTGGGGCCTATACTGTCACACCGGGGCCTATGTGATACTGTCACACCGGGGCCTATGTGATACTATCAGACTGGGGCCTATACTCTCACACCGGGGCCTATGTGATACTATCAGACTGGGGCCTATACTGTCACACCGGGGCCTATGTGATACTGTCACACCGGGGTCTATACTGTCACACTGGTGCCTATACTGTCACACCGGGGCCTATACTGTCACAATGGGGCCTATACTGTCAAACCGGGGCCTATACTGTCACACCGGGGCCTATACCGTCACACCGGGGCCTGTGCTGTCACACCGGGGCCTATACTGTCACACCGGGGCCTATACTGTCACACCGGGGGCCTATACTGTCACACCGAGGCCTATGCTGTCACACCGGGGCCTATACTGTCACACCGGGGCCTATACTGTCACACCGGGGGCCTATACTGTCACACCGAGGCCTATGCTGTCACACCGGGGCCTATGTTGTCACACCGGGGCCTATGCTGTCACACCGGGGCCTATACTGTCACACCGGGGCCTATGCTGTCACACCGGGGCCTATACTGTCACACCGGGGCCTATGCTGTCACACCGGGGCCTATACTGTCACACCGGGGTCTACGTGATACTATCAGACTGGGGCCTATACTGTCACACCGGGGCCTATGTGATACTATCAGACTGGGGCCTATACTGTCACACCGGGGCCTATGTGATACTATCAGACTGGGGCCTATACTGTCACACCGGGGCCTATGTGACACTATCAGACTGGGGCCTATACGGTCACACTGGGGCCTATACTGTCACACCGGGGCCTATGTGATACTGTCACACCGGGGCCTATGTGATACTATCAGACTGGGGCCTATACTCTCACACCGGGGCCTATGTGATACTATCAGACTGGGGCCTATACTGTCACACCGGGGCCTATGTGATACTGTCACACCGGGGTCTATACTGTCACACTGGTGCCTATACTGTCACACCGGGGCCTATACTGTCACAATGGGGCCTATACTGTCACAATGGGGCCTATACTGTCACACCGGGGCCTATGTGATACTATCACACCGGGGCCTATACCGTCACACCGGGGCCTCTACTGTCACACCGGGGCCTATGTGATACTATCACACCGGGGCCTATACTGTCACACCGGGGCCTGTGCTGTCACACCGGGGCCTATACTGTCACACCGGGGCCTATACTGTCACACCGGGGCCTATACTGTCACACCGGGGGCCTATACTGTCACACCGAGGCCTATGCTGTCACACCGGGGCCTATGCTGTCACACCGGGGCCTATGCTGTCACACCGGGGCCTATACTGTCACACCGGGGCCTATGCTGTCACACCGGGGCCTATACTGTCACACCGGGGCCTATGCTGTCACACCGGGGCCTATACTGTCACACCGGGGCCTATACTGTCACACCGGGGCCTATACTGTCACACCGGGGTCTACGTGATACTATCACACCGAGGCCTATACTGTCACACTGGGGCCTATACTGTCACACCGGGGCCTATACTGTCACACCGGGGGCCTATGCTGTCACACCGGGGGCCTATGCTGTCACACCGGGGCCTATACTGTCACACCGAGGCCTATACTGTCACACTGGGGCCTATGTGATACTATCAGACTGGGGCCTATACTGTCACACCGGGGCCTATACTGTCACACCGAGGCCTATACTGTCACACTGGGGCCTATGTGATACTATCAGACTGGGGCCTATACTGTCACACTGGGGCCTATGTGTGTGACTTGCTGATGTGTACAGTATGTAGCTGTCCAAAGCAAACAAGTTAGTAAGCCTAGAAGAAAGGCTCAGCATCTGTCACAAGCAGCTTCTCTTATTAACAGTAACATAGAAATGTTACACAGGACCCTGTCTCGCTGCATTAAAAATATTTAAAGCTTTGTAAATAGTCTTTGTAAAGCATGCTTCTAACTATGTATTAGCTAAAGCTATGGCAGCATCACACCTAGCTGGGTGGGGGTACTCTATGCCCACACTGGCACATACAATGCTGGGTAACCTGCAAGCTGCCAGCATTACAACAACGTGTTGCACCCCTAGCTAACACCGATGCAGAGTCCCAGCACCACGCGGCCGCCCAGCAGAGTCTCCTTGTCCCTGGCTGAGAACCCCACACATCAATGGTCTCAGGATGCTTTGCTGTTGGCATCGCATCGTTGGTCCATCGTTCACTGCCTAAAAATGAATGATATATCGTTTAGGAAAATTGTCCTGTGTGTATGCAGCATTAGGGTTAGGCGTGGAGAGGGGAGAGTTAGGGTACTTACCAGCCCTAGGGCCGTATTCAATTAGCGACGAAAAGCCGTAATCCGCGAAAAAGTATCGCGGATGACGCCATTACCCAGGTTGGAAACTTTTCGCCATATTCAATTGTAAAGACTTTTCGCGTACGCGTAAAGTCAATGCAATGTAATAGGCGGAAAAAAGTGCAGAATTGCAGTTTTGGGGTGCAAATGTGCGGAAACCACTCTGCACCCTTGGGACAGCCCCCCAGAGGATAACTGCGTAAAACAAAAAAAAACTAAAATAGAGGACCACCCCAAAAAATTACTTTGAAAATGGGGGAGAAAAAGTACAAAGTGGGGGTACACATAAAACGTAGTGATACAGACTTTTGGGGGGGTCTGCATGTATGAGGGAGGTGTTTTTTGGATTGCAGGTGCTTGCTGAAGGTGCATTTTTGACGTCACTTAAAACTTAACTTTAAGTTTAACGAATTTAAACCATGCTCGCCCCCATTTTCAAGTACCCCAAATGTGACAGGACTTATTTTCACAAAAAAATACTGCTTAATGCTATTCTTCACCACTTGTTCAAAGACGCTATTTAGAGGCAATTGAAAGCACTTAAGTAGCCCAAATAGCTTCAGGGGGGCTAATCGGGGACATCTATACTGATCCCCATTGTTAGTGCTTCTTTTGGGGGGTGTTAGGCTGATTTCCCCATCTTTGACAGCACTTTTCGCCTGTTTGAGTTTCGCCGTGACGCATTTTCGCGTCCTTTGGAATTGAATACGGCAAATAGCGGGGGAGCGCATGAAAAGTTTTCGTGTACAAAACATGCGAAGTAGGCGAAAAGTGCAGCAGGCGGAAAATCATTGCGGGTGCGAAACTAATTGAATACGGACCCTAGTCGGGACCTTGTCCTGTCGGGATTTGAACCAGCTACGCAGCAGCCGGTATTTCATCCCCATCCGTCACAGCACCCACATACAGGACAGGAAGCCGGAATAGCGGTAAAACCTCTGAGGGTTACTGAGATACCGATGGATCGCAATGTGCATTAGACAGTCAGGGAGTATATATTGGAGATATCCGCTGCTGACCCGCGGCCGCCATAGAATTCTGTGGGTCTGCAATGTGCCCATATGAATCGAGGTATGGAAAGTGTAACTGTACAGAGCTTGGGCATGGTTGGCAGCGCCTCTTTTCCCAACATGGCCTTGGAGACGTCCCCCGTGGCTCACGCCTGCGCTATCTGATGGTCACGCGTGCACTAAAAGGGTCATAAACCTGGAAGTCTTCTCATGGCTGGAAGCCCTATATTAGCGGGTAAGTATTCATACATACTGGCGTTACAAAATGCTGCTATGCATGCGATTAGGGGCGGGATAATACACCCCGCCCAAAATGTACCACTGTCACATCCCCCACACAGGGTCTCAGCATCCGCTCATTCCTATTGTAGAGGATTAAACACTTCATGGGATTCAAACTTTATCCCCAGTGAGGATTATTTACATCTGTGTCCAGTTACGGCAGGGGGCACAGTGGGGACCCCTCCCGGCTTACTGCAGCTGTGTAATATGGGCATGGGTTACCGCCGGTTAGGATGCCGCTGGTCAGGATACAGACATGCCAACAGTCAGAATCTCGACACCCGTAGGTAAGTATATTACCACTAACCCTAAACCCTACCCTAACCCTCCCTTCCCGGTGCCTATCCCCTAACTTAACCCCCGATACTTACCTTCAGGATGCCGGTGGTCAGGATACTGGATCCGGGATTCCAACGCTGTCGGGATTCCGGTGTCGGTTTTAAGTCCGTCGGCATCCCATCCTTGTAATAGCGATCAGATGTTATATAACACGTTCTATACACTGGATTGCACTGAGATTATATGATGAGGATTTATCAAATAACAGTTCTGGAAATGACCAGGAACACATTGAAAATTATATTGCAGTAAATGTCTTTCTAATGGTGAATAATGGCAGATTGCCCCCTTTACCTTGTAGATATGGTGGCACAGGGGTATAGAGCATCACGAGCAGTACACAGATTCATAAAGTATTGTGATTAGACGATGCACCTTAATGCGATATACTGTATTCACTATGACAGGGCAGGGGTCTGTGATCCTCTGGTAGATGTAACCCCGAGGGCAGCTCAGCCAGGGGCAGTGGGGCTGATAAATGGATTTCTGCAGCATCTTCTAATAAGCAGGCAGGGCTCTGCGGGGCACACAATGGGGCCATCCACACGGGAGGTTTTTAGAGCTTACAATCAAATGACTGGCTAGGAGACATACAGGGGCCTATTTACTAAGCAGTGTTAGGAGACAAAGGGGTCTATTAACTAAGCAGTGTTAGGAGACATAGGGGGAGATGTATTAACGGCAAAATGCAGTAAAACCCCCGAAAATGCAGTTTTCGGGGGTTTTACCGCATTCCCCGTATGTATGAAGCAGCAGAATGTGCCGCATTCTGCTTCGCGTCGCTAGGTAACGCCACCTTCAGGTGGCGTTACCCAATAGAAGCCTATGGGCTTCTTAGCGCGACGCTCGGGGCTGTGAGAGATCCGATCCCCCATGAGCCCCCGCGGCCCGCGTCCTTCTGCGCATGCACAGAAAGACTTCTGGGTGTTCAACCCGGAAGTCCCTCTGCCCGGCAGCATCGCAAAGGACAGCTCTCATCGAGAGAGATGTCCTTTGCGAAATCCTTGGTACATACCGCGGTAATGAACCGCGGTATGTACGCAAAGTCGGGGGGGATGTACCGCAACGGCGATGTCGACGTTAATACATCTCCCCCAAAGGGGGCTATTAACTAAGCAGTGTTAGGAGAGAGTGAAAAGTGATAAGGTACCAGCCAATCAGCTCCTAACTGCCATCTCACAGGTTGTGTTTGAAAAATGACAGTTGGGACCTGATTGGCTGGTACCTTATCTCTTTGTTTCCTAACACTGCTTAGTAAATAGACCCCAAAGTGAAATGAGATAAGGTACCAGCCTATCAGCTCCTAACTGCCATGTCACAGGCTGTGTTTGAAAAAAATGAGTTAGGAGCTGATTGGCTGGTACTTGATCTCCTTTCACTTTGTCTCCTAACACGGCTTAGTAAATAGACCCCACAGAGATTTATAGCATGTGGTAGTGCTGATATATCTGTATTACAGAACGGCCGGCAGAGCCTCTCATACACGGTAACAGACACATCTGCCACCAATATAAAGTACATGCGCAACTAAACATAAATGTATCATAGCCTAGGAGAGACCGAGCGACCAATCAGCTGCTAGCTGTCAATTCTAATGCTGTGGAGAAGTATCAAACCTTGGAGATAAAGTACAAACCAATTAGCTCTTAACTGTATATCAATTATATTTCAAGCACAGCCTGTAACATGACAGTTAGGAGCTGATTGGTTTGTACTTTATCTCTCTCCATGGCTGGATACATATCCTCATCCATTTGCGGATTATTCTGCTGGTGTCTAGAAATAACATAATGTAACCAGAGAAAACCTTCGTCTAATCCTCATCTTTCCTTCCGCCTCCCAGTTCCCTACAAGTTCTTCTCGGACCCGTCCAGCATCAACGAGAAGAGGAAACAGCGGAGAATCCGGACGACGTTCACCAGCTCCCAGCTTAAGGAGTTGGAGAGGGTCTTCGCCGAGACGCACTATCCGGATATCTACACCAGAGAGGAGCTGGCGCTGAAGATAGACCTGACGGAGGCCCGAGTGCAGGTACTGACCCCAGACTTGTGCACCAGGGAGTGTGGAGGGGATATGGCTGGGGCAGAGGTACAGGTTGGGAGGGGAGCATGTGGAGGTGAAAGGGTTAAATTACTCCTTGCTCTCTGGCTTCCCCTAGAGGATCTGTGGCCTGTGCCAATAACTTACCAGGCACAGGGGGAAATGTATCAAGCATCGGAGAGAGATAAAGATGCCCAAAGCTCCAATCAGCTTCTGTCACTATAGACTGTACTAAATAAATGACACTTAAAGGGAAATTTACTAAGAATCGAGTTTGGTCGAGATGACAATCTCGGGTGTTTTTAGTCATGTTGTTCATCTCGCAAATTTACTAAGTGCAAATTCGGGTTTGTTTGTGAGAGAGTTCATTCATCTCACTCTTAAAACTCGGGCGAGTTTGCAAACTCGAATCTTCTCACCATCGGCCAAACTCGGAAGTACTTTTCACCCAAAAAGTACATCATGCAAATTTACCAAGAATCGAGATTACAATCTCGGGAGAGATGCCTGCAAACTCACTGCCACATTGACATTTTAAACACTCACCTCCTGATCAGCGAGTTTTGTAGAAATCTTTTTTTTTCTTATTTTTTTTTTTATTTGGTTGAAAAAATGACGCGAGGTTCCTCCCCAAAACACTGACCAGCCCCGGACTTGCCAGTTTGTCCCGGTACCTAAAATTACGGGTAACAACATGAATAGGGTTCATCCATAAATTAGGTACCAGCACCAGGCAGCAGGGACAGGGCTGGTTTTAATTATAGGGGCAAAAACAATGCGTAGGGGTACCCCTATATTTAAAACCAGCCCTGGATCCTTACTAGTGGGGGGCTGATGCCACAGACAGGGGAGCCCTTTCACCGGGCCCCCCCAGCCGCAGCATCAGTCCTGACCGCTAGTTAGCTCAGGTCAGGGATTCCTGGGGAGTTGGGGATCCCTCCAATAAAGGGGTACCCCTCTCCAGGGCACCCCTGGCCTAGGCTGACAGCCCGGGGCTATCCCCACCACCCTTGTGGTTCTCCAAGTACCAGCATGCGGGGGAGGCTTGCTGGCACCTGCAGTTCGACTGGAAAGACAATGTTGATTTTTCTAATTTTACACAGCACTGACACTATCAACCCGCCACCCACCACCCAAGGGTGGTGGTTTTAAATATAGGGGTACCCCTACGCATTGTTTTTGCCCCTATAATTAAAACCAACCCTGTCCTGCTGCCTGGTGCTGGTACCTAATTTACAGGGGTACACTATTTGTTTTGTTCCCCGTAATTTTAGGTACCAGGACAGGCTGGCAAGTCCAGGGCTGGTTAGTGTTTTGGGGGGGGGGGGGGGGAACCTCACGTTATTTTTATAAAAAATAAACCAAGTTTTTTACAGGTACAACACAAGCAGCCAGCACGTATCTCACTGATATGTGCAGGCTGCTAGCTCGGGCGAGATTTGCAGTGAGAAAACACTGAAATCTCGGGTCAGTAATCACATCTTCCCTTGTAACTCAGGAGAGAAATCTCAATTTGCTTCACCATCGGATAACTCACTTTCACCTAAACTTGCTTCTTAGTACATTTCCAAAATAAAAAAAAAAACAACAAGCCCGAGTTTAGGCGATGCAAATCGAGATAAAAAAAAAACTCAACCTATCTCGATTCTTAGTAAATTTACCCCTTAGAGTCCAATTGGTTGCTACGGGTAATCTCCACTTTCTATCTCTCAAAGGAGTAATACATCTCTCCCAAAGGCTGCAGCCGATCACACATTGAAAAAATTGAGCCATGTCATGTACATGTGCCCAAAGCAATGGCCCCTGCTGTCTGACTATGCCTGGATATAACTGGGCAGGTGACAAGAATATGGCCGGTCAGTGATATCCTGTGTGTCTCTGGCTGACCAGCAGGTGTACTCTGTCCTGTGTATATGTCCCTGTGTGTCTCTGGCTGACCAGCAGGTGTACTCTGTCCTCTGTATATGACCTGTGTGTCTCTGGCTGACCAGCAGGTGTACTCTGTCCTGTGAATGTGACCTGTGTGTCTCTGGCTGACCAGCAGGTGTACTCTGTCCTGTGTATGTGTCCTGTGTGTTTCTGGCTGACCAGCAGGTGTACTCTGTCCTGTGTATGTGTCCTGTGCGTCTCTGGCTGACCAGCAGGTGTACTCTGTCCTGTGTATGTGTCCTGTGTGTCTCTGGCTGACCAGCAGGTGTAATATGTCCTGTGTATGTGTCCTGTGTGTCTCTGGCTGACCAGCAGGTGTACTCTGTCCTGTGTATGTGTCCTGTGTGTCTCTGGCTGACCAGCAGGTGTACTCTGTCCTGTGTTTGTGTCCTGTGTGTCTCTGGCAGACCAGCAGGTGTACTCTGTCCTGTGTATGTGTCCTGTGTGTCTCTGGCAGACCAGCAGGTGTACTCTGTCCTCTGTAAATGTCCCTGTGTGTCTCTGGCTGACCAGCAGGTGTACTCTATCCACTGTAAATGTCACTGTGTGTCTCTGGCTGACCAGCAGGTGTACTCTATCCACTGTAAATGTCACTGTGTGTCTCTGGCTGACCAGCAGGTGTACTCTGTCCTCTGTATGTGTCCTGTGTGTCTCTGGCTGACCAGCAGGTGTACTCTGTCCTGTGTATATGTCCTGTGTGTCTCTGGCTGACCAGCAGGTGTACTCTGTCCTGTGTATGCGCCCTGTGTGTCTCTGGCTGACCAGCAGGTGTAATCTGTCCTCTGTATGTCTCCTGTGTGTCTCTGGCTGACCAGCAGGTGTAATCTGTCCTCTGTATGTCTCCTGTGTGTCTCTGGCTGACCAGCAGGTGTACTCTGTCCTGTGTATGTCTCCTGTGTGTCTCTGGCTGACCAGCAGGTGTACTCTATCCACTGTAAATGTCACTGTGTGTCTCTGGCTGACCAGCAGGTGTACTCTGTCCTCTGTATGTGCCCTGTGTGTCTCTGGCTGACCAGCAGGTGTACTCTGTCCTCTGTATGTGTCCTGTGTGTCCCTGGCTGACCAGCAGGTGTACTCTGTCCTGTGTATGTGTCCTGTATGTCTCTGGCTGACCAGCAGGTGTAATCTGTCCTCTGTATGTCTCCTGTGTGTCTCTGGCTGACCAGCAGGTGTAATCTGTCCTGTGTATATGTCCCTGTGTGTCTCTGGCTGCCCAGCAGGTGTACTCTGTCCTGTGTATGTGCCCTGTGTGTCTCTGGCTGACCAGCAGGTGTACTCTGTCCTGTGTATATGTCCCTGTGTGTCTCTGGCTGACCAGCAGGTGTACTCTGTCCTGTGTATGTGTCCTGTGTGTCTCTGGCTGACCAGCAGGTGTACTCTGTCCTGTGTATATGTCCCTGTGTGTCTCTGGCTGACCAGCAGGTGTACTCTGTCCTGTGTATGTGTCCTGTGCGTCTCTGGTTGACCAGCAGGTGTCCTCTGTCCTGTGTATGTGTCCTGTGCGTCTCTGGCTGACCATCAGGTGTACTCTGTCCTGTATATGTGACCTGTGCGTCTCTGGCTGACCAGCAGGTGTACTCTGTACTGTGTATGCGCCCTGTGTGTATCTGGCTGACCAGCAGGTGTTCTCTGTCCTCTGTATGTATCCTGTGCGTCTCTGGCTGACCAGCAGGTGTACTCTTTCCTCTGTATGTGTCCTGTGTGTCTCTGGCTGACCTGCAGGTGTACTCTGTCCTCTGTATGTGTCCTGTGTGCCTCTGACTGACCAGCAGGTGTACTCTGTCCTCTGTATGTGTCCTGTGTGCCTCTGACTGACCAGCAGGTGTACTCTGTCCTCTGTATGTGACCTGTGTGTCTATGGCTGACCAGCAGGTGTACTCTGTCCTCTGTATGTCACCTCTGTGTCTCTGGCTGACCAGCAGGTGTACTCTGTCCTCTGTATGTCACCTCTGTGTCTCTGGCTGACCAGCAGGTGTACTCTGTCCTCTGTATGCGTCCTGTGTGTCTCTGGCTGACCAGCAAGTGTACTCTGTCCTGTGTATGCGCCCTGTGTGTCTGTGGCTGACCAGTAGGTGTAATCTGTCCTCTGTATGCGTGCTGTGTGTCTCTGGCTGACCAGCAGGTGTACTCTGTCCTGTGTATGTGACCTGTGTGTCTCTGGCTGACCAGCACGTGTACTATGTCCTCTGTATATGTCCCTGTGTGCCTCTGGCTGACCAGCAGGTGTACTCTGTCCTCTGTATGTGTCCTGTGTGTCTCTGGCTGACCAGCAGGTGTACTCTCTCCTCTGTATGTGACCTGTGTGTCTCTGGCTGACCAGCAGGTGTACTCTGTCCTCTGTATATGTCCTGTGTGTCTCTAGCTGACCAGCAGGTGTACTCTGTCCTCTGTATGTGTCGTGTGTGTCTCTGGCTGACCAGCAGGTGTACTCTGTCCTCTGTATGTGACCTGTGTGTCTCTGGCTGATCAGCAGGTGTACTCTCTCCTCTGTATGTGTCCTGTGTTTCTCTGGCTGACCAGCAGGTGTACTCTGTCCTGTGTATGTGTCCTGTGTGTCTCTAGCTGACCAGCAGGTGTACTCTGTCCTGTGTATGTGTCCTGTGTGTCTCTGGCTGACCAGCAGGTGTACTCTGTCCTCTGTATGTGTCCTGCGTGTCTCTGGCTGACCAGCAGGTGAACTCTGTCCTCTGTATATGTCCCTGTGTGTCTCTGGCTGACCAGCAGGTGTACTCTGTCCTCTGTATGTGACCTGTGTGTCTCTGGCTGACCAGCAGGTGTACTCTGTCCTCTGTATGTGTCCTGTGTGTCTCTGGCTGACCAGCAGGTGTACTCTGTCCTGTGTATGTGTCCTGTGTGTCTCTGGCTGATCAGCAGGTGTACTCTGTCCTCTGTATATGTCCCTGTGTGTCTCTGGCTGACTAGCAGGTGTACTCTGTCCTCTGTATATGTCCCTGTGTGTCTCTGGCTGACTAGCAGGTGTACTCTGTCCTCTGTATATGTCCTGTGTGTCTCTGGCTGACCAGCAGGTGTACTCTGTCCTGTGTATGTGTCCTGTGTGTCTCTGGCTGACCAGCAGGTGTAGTCTGTCCTCTGTATGTGTCCTGTGTGTCTCTGGCTGACCAGCAGGTGTACTCTGTCCTGTGTATGTGTCCTGTCCTGTGTATGTGTCCTGTGTGTCTCTGGCTGACCAGCAGGTGTACTCTGTCCTCTGTATGCGTCCTGTGTGCCTCTGACTGACCAGCAGGTGTACTCTGTCCTCTGTATGTCACCTCTGTGTCTCTGGCTGACCAGCAGGTGTACTCTGTCCTCTGTATGTCCCTGTGTGTCTCTGGCTGACCAGCAGGTGTACTCTGTCCTGTGTATGTGCCCTGTGTGTCTCTGGCTGACCAGCAGGTGTACTCTGTCCTGTGTATATGTCCCTGTGTGTCTCTGGCTGACCAGCAGGTGTACTCTGTCCTGTGTATGTGTCCTGTGTGTCTGTGGCTGACCAGCAGGTGTACTCTGTCCTCTGAATGTGTCCTGTGTGTCTCTGGCTGACGGACAGGTGTACTCTGTCCTGTGTATGTGTCCTGTGTGTCTCTGGCTGACGGACAGGTGTACTCTGTCCTCTGTATATGTCCCTGTGTCTCTGGCTGACCAGCAGGTGTACTCTGTCCTGTGTATGTGTCCTGTGTGTCTCTGGCTGACCAGCAGGTGTACTCTGTCCTGTGTATGTGTCCTGTGTGTCTCTGGCTGACCAGCAGGTGTACTCTGTCCTCTGTATGTGTCCTGTGTATCTCTGTCTGACCAGCAGGTGTACTGTGTCCTGTGTATGTGTCCTGTGTGTCTCTGGCTGACCAGCAGGTGTACTCTGTCCTGTGTATGTGTCCTGTGTGTCTCTGGCTGACGGACAGGTGTACTCTGTCCTGTGTATGTGTCCTGTTTGTCTCTGGCAGACCAGCAGGTGTACTCTGTCCTCTGTATGTCTCCTGTGTGTCTCTGGCTGACCAGCAGGTGTACTCTGTCCTGTGTTTGTGTCCTGTGTGTCTCTGGCTGATCAGCAGGTGTACTCTCTCCTCTGTATGTGTCCTGTGTGTCTCTTGCTGACCAGCAGGTGTACTCTGTCCTGTGTATTTGTCCCTGTGTGTCTCTGGCTGACCAGCAGGTGTACTCTGTCCTGTGTATGTGTCTTGTGTTTCTCTGGCTGACCAGCAGGTGTACTCTGTCCTGTGTATGTGTCCCTGTGTGTCTCTGGCTGATCAGCAGGTGTACTCTCTACTCTGTATATGTCCTGTGTGTCTCTGGCTGACCAGCAGGTGTACTCTGTCCTGTGTATGTGTCCTGTGTGTCTCTGGCTGACCAGCAGGTGTACTCTGTCCTGTGTATGTGTCCTGTGTGTCTCTGGCTGACCAGCAGGTGTAGTCTGTCCTCCGTATGTGTCCTGTGTGTCTCTGGCTGACCAGCAGGTGTACTCTGTCCTGTGTATGTGTCCTGTCCTGTGTATGTGTCCTGTGTGTCTCTGGCTGACCAGCAGGTGTACTCTGTCCTGTGTATGTGTCCTGTGTGTCTCTGGCTGACCAGCAGGTGTACTCTGTCCTGTGTATGTGTCCTGTCCTGTGTATGTGTCCTGTGTGTCTCTGGCTGACCAGCAGGTGTACTCTGTCCTGTGTATGTGTCCTGTGTGTCTCTGGCTGACCAGCAGGTGTACTCTGTCCTGTGTATATGTCCTGTGTGTCTCTGGCTGAGCAGCAGGTGTACTCTGTCCTCTGTATATGTCCCTGTGTCTCTGGCTGACCAGCAGGTGTACTCTGTCCTGTGTATATGTCCCTGTGTGTCTCTGCCTGACCAGCAGGTGTACTCTGTCCTCTGTATGTGTCCTGTGTGTCTCTGGCTGACCAGCAGGTGTACTCTGTCCTCTGTATATGTCCTGTGTGTCTCTGGCTGAGCAGCAGGTGTACTCTGTCCTGTGTATGTGCCCTGTGTGTCTCTGGCTGACGGACAGGTGTACTCTGTCCTGTGTATGTGTCCTGTTTGTCTCTGGCTGACCAGCAGGTGTACACTGTCCTCTGTATGTGTCCTGTGTGTCTCTGGCTGACCTGCAGGTGTACTCTGTCCTCTGTATGTGTCCTGTGTGCCTCTGACTGACCAGCAGGTGTACTCTGTCCTGTGTACATGTCCCTGTGTGTCTCTGGCTGACCAGCAGGTGTACTCTCTCCTCTGTATGTGTCCTGTGTGTCTCTGGCTGACCTGCAGGTGTACTCTGTCCTCTGTATGTGTCCTGTGTGCCTCTGACTGACCAGCAGGTGTACTCTGTCCTCTGTATGTGACCTGTGTGTCTATGGCTGACCAGCAGGTGTACTCTGTCCTCTGTATGTCACCTCTGTGTCTCTGGCTGACCAGCAGGTGTACTCTGTCCTGTGTATATGTCCCTGTGTGTCTCTGGCTGACCAGCAGGTGTACTCTGTCCTGTGTATGTGCCCTGTGTGTCTCTGGCTGACCAGCAGGTGTACTCTGTCCTGTGTATATGTCCCTGTGTGTCTCTGGCTGACCAGCAGGTGTACTCTGTCCTGTGTATGTGTCCTGTGTGTCTGTGGCTGACCAGCAGGTGTACTCTGTCCTGTGTATGTGTCCTGTGTGTCTCTGGCTGACCAGCAGGTGTACTCTGTCCTCTGTATGTGTCCTGTGTGTCTCTGGCTGACGGACAGGTGTACTCTGTCCTGTGTATGTGTCCTGTGTGTCTCTGGCTGACCAGCAGGTGTACTCTGTCCTCTGTATGTGTCCTGTGTATCTCTGTCTGACCAGCAGGTGTACTCTGTCCTGTGTATGTGTCCTGTGTGTCTCTGGCTGACGGACAGGTGTACTCTGTCCTGTGTATGTGTCCTGTGTGTCTCTGGCTGACCAGCAGGTGTACTCTGTCCTCTGTATATGTCCTGTGTGTCTCTGGCTGACCAGCAGGTGTACTCTGTCCTGTGTATGTGTCCCTGTGTCTCTGGCTGACCAGCAGGTGTACTCTGTCCTGTGTTTGTGTCCTGTGTGTCTCTGGCTGACCAGCAGGTGTACTCTGTCCTGTGTATGTGTCCCTGTGTGTCTCTGGCTGACCAGCAGGTGTACTCTGTCCTGTGTATGTGTCTTGTGTTTCTCTGGCTGACCAGCAGGTGTACTCTGTCCTGTGTATGTGTCCCTGTGTGTCTCTGGCTGACCAGTAGGTGTACTCTGTCCTGTGTGTCTCTGGCTGACCAGCAGGTGTACTCTGTCCTGTGTATATGTCCCTGTGTGTCTCTGGCTGACCAGCAGGTGTACTCTCTACTCTGTATATGTCCTGTGTGTCTCTGGCTGACCAGCAGGTGTACTCTGTCCTGTGTATGTGTCCCTGTGTGTCTCTGGCTGACCAGCAGGTGTACTCTGTCCTGTGTATGTGCCCTGTGTGTCTCTGGCTGACCAGCAGGTGTACTCTGTCCTGTGTATATGTCCCTGTGTGTCTCTGGCTGACCAGCAGGTGTACTCTGTCCTCTGTATGTGTCCTGTGTGTCTCTGGCTGACCAGCAGGTGTACTCTGTCCTGTGTATGTGCCCTGTGTGTCTCTGGCTGACCAGCAGGTGTACTCTGTCCTGTGTATATGTCCCTGTGTGTCTCTGGCTGACCAGCAGGTGTACTCTGTCCTCTGTATATGTCCTGTGTGTCTCTGGCTGACCAGCAGGTGTACTCTGTCCTGTGTATGTGTCCCTGTGTGTCTCTGGCTGACCAGCAAGTGTACTCTGTCCTGTGTATGTGTCCTGTGTGTCTCTGGCTGACCAGCAGGTGTACTCTGTCCTGTGTACTCTGTCCTGTGTGTCTCTGGCTGACCAGCAGGTGTACTCTGTCCTGTGTATGTGTCCTGTGTGTCTCTGGCTGAGCAGCAGGTGTACTCTGTCCTGTGTATGCGTCCTGTGTGTCTCTGGCTGACCAGCAGGTGTACTCTGTCCTCTGTATGCGTCCTGTGTGTCTCTGGCTGATCAGCAGGTGTACTCTGTCCTGTGTATGTGTCCTGTGTGTCTCTGGCTGAGCAGCAGGTGTACTCTGTCCTCTGTATGTGTCCCTGTGTGTCTGGCTGACCAGCAGGTGTACTCTGTCCTGTGTATGTGTCCTGTGTGTCTCTGGCTGACCAGCAGGTGTACTCTGTCCTGTGGATGTGTCCTGTGTGTCTCTGGCTGACCAGCAGGTGTACTCTGTCCTCTGTATATGTCCTGTGTGTCTCTGGCTGAGCAGCAGGTGTACTCTGTCCTCTGTATATGTCCCTGTGTCTCTGGCTGACCAGCAGGTGTACTCTGTCCTGTGTATATGGCCCTGTGTGTCTCTGCCTGACCAGCAGGTGTACTCTGTCCTCTGTATGTGTCCTGTGTGTCTCTGGCTGACCAGCAGGTGTACTCTGTCCTGTGGATGTGTCCTGTGTGTCTCTGGCTGACCAGCAGGTGTACTCTGTCCTCTGTATGTGTCCTGCGTGTCTCTGGCTGACCAGCAGGTGTACTCTGTCCTGTGTATGCGTCCTGCGTGTCTCTGGCTGACCAGCAGGTGTACTCTGTCCTCTGTATATGTCCCTGTGTGTCTGGCTGACCAGCAGGTGTACTCTGTCCTGTGTATGTGTCCTGTGTGTCTCGGGCTGACCAGCAGGTGTACTCTGTCCTGTGGATGTGTCCTGTGTGTCTCTGGCTGACCAGCAGGTGTACTCTGTCCTGTGTGTCTCTGGCTGACCAGCAGGTGTACTCTGTCCTGTGGATGTGTCCTGTGTGTCTCTGGCTGACCAGCAGGTGTACTCTGTCCTCTGTATGTGTCCCTGTGTGTCTGGCTGACCAGCAGGTGTACTCTGTCCTGTGTATGTGTCCTGTGTGTCTCTGGCTGACCAGCAGGTGTACTCTGTCCTGTGGATGTGTCCTGTGTGTCTCTGGCTGACCAGCAGGTGTACTCTGTCCTGTGTATGTGTCCTGTGTGTCTCTGGCTGACCAGAAGGTGTACTCTGTCCTGTGTGTCTCTGGCTGACCAGCAGATGTACTCTGTCCTCTGTATATGTCCCTGTGTGTCTCTGGCTGACCAGCAGGTGTACTCTGTCCTGTGTATGTGTCCTGTGTGTCTCTGGCTGACCAGAAGGTGTACTCTGTCCTGTGTGTCTCTGGCTGACCAGCAGGTGTACTCTGTCCTGTGTATGTGTCCTGTGTGTCTCTGGCTGACCAGAAGGTGTAATCTGTCCTGTGTATGTGTCCTGTGTGTCTCTGGCTGACCAGCAGGTGTACTCTGTCCTGTGTATGTGTCCTGTGTGTCTCTGGCTGACCAGCAGGTGTACTCTGTCCTGTGTATATGTCCTGTTGGTCTCTGGCTGACCAGAAGGTGTAATCTGTCCTGTGTATATGTCCCTGTGTGTCTCTGCCTGACTAGCAGGTGTACTCTGTCCTCTGTATGTGTCCTGTGTGTCTCTGGCTGACCAGCAGGTGTACTCTGTCCTGTGTATGTGTCCTGTGTGTCTCTGGCTGACCAGAAGGTGTAATCTGTCCTGTGTATATGTCCCTGTGTGTCTCTGCCTGACCAGCAGGTGTACTCTGTCCTCTGTATGTGTCCTGTGTGTCTCTTGCTGACCAGCAGGTGTACTCTGTCCTCTGTATGTGTCCTGTGTGTCTCTGGCTGACCAGCAGGTGTACTCTGTCCTGTGGATGTGTCCTGTGTGTCTCTGGCTGACCAGCAGGTGTACTCTGTCCTCTGTATGTGTCCCTGTGTGTCTGGCTGACCAGCAGGTGTACTCTGTCCTGTGGATGTGTCCTGTGTGTCTCTGGCTGACCAGCAGGTGTACTCTGTCCTGTGTGTCTCTGGCTGACCAGCAGGTGTACTCTGTCCTGTGTATGTGTCCTGTGTGTCTCTGGCTGACCAGAAGGTGTACTCTGTCCTGTGTGTCTCTGGCTGACCAGCAGGTGTACTCTGTCCTGTGTATATGTCCCTGTGTGTCTCTGGCTGACCAGAAGGTGTAATCTGTCCTGTGTATATGTCCCTGTGTCTCTCTGGCTGACCAGCAGGTGTACTCTGTCCTGTGTGTCTCTGGCTGACCAGCAGGTGTACTCTGTCCTGTGTATGTGTCCCTGTGTGTCTCTGGCTGACCAGCAGGTGTACTCTGTCCTGTGTATGTGTCCTGTGTGTCTCTGGCTGACCAGCAGGTGTACTCTGTCCTGTGGATGTGTCCTGTGTGTCTCTGGCTGACCAGCAGGTGTACTCTGTCCTCTGTATATGACCTTTGTGTCTGGCTGACCAGCAGGTGTACTCTGTCCTGTGTATATGTCCCTGTGTGTCTCTGGCTGACCAGAAGGTGTACTCTGTCCTGTGTATATGTCCCTGTGTCTCTCTGGCTGACCAGCAGGTGTACTCTGTCCTGTGTATATGTCCTGTGTGTCTCTGGCTGACCAGCAGGTGTACTCTGTCCTGTGTATGTGTCCTGTGTGTCTCTGGCTGACCAGCAGGTGTACTCTCTCCTCTGTATATGTATTTATCTTTACATGCTTCTGTGCATCCCACATGTATGTTACGTGTTATGTAAGGATTGGTGGGACAAATGAAATGAACCATTTTATCACCCGCCCCAGATTGTACATTTAAAACCAGATATAAAATCAGATTATATTGTTCATGGGGAACAACGATGACATGTTGCGTTGTCGCGTCTCACTCTGTTCTCCATCTGTCTTCCGGGTTCTCTCAGGTCTGGTTTCAGAACAGAAGAGCCAAATTCCGCAAACAGGAGCGGGCGGCGAATTCTAAGAACGGAACTGGCAGCAGCGGAGGATCCAGCGGTAAAAAGTCGGATCCCAGATCATCTTCAGAGGACGATGAATCCAAAGAGTCTAATTGCAGCCCGACCCCTGACAGCACAGCGTCGTTACCCACCGCGGGCCACCTCAACAGCCCGGGGGGCAGCCTGAGCCCCAGTCCTGGCACAGGGGCAAGTCTAGTGCCCAACCATACAGTTCAGACCTTGAAGTCGCCGGTGTGGCCTGGAGTCCCAACCAGCAACACGGCAGACCTCCTGAAAGCCTGGCAGCCCGCCGAGGCCGTGCCGGGACCCTTTGCAGGGGTCCTGTCCACTTTTCACAGGAAGCCAAATTCCCTCAAAACAAACCTGTTTTAAATGAAACAGAACTGCCATAAAATAGGGACTGTAGCGGACAGTGAACACTGGGGACCTCTCCATTGTGTATGCTGCCATGAGGTTTGGATGAACTCAATTATATATTTCTCTTCCTAGCCTGATGTGTCCATGTGGAGGTGGACACCAAAAGCTTTACATAGGACATGGGCTCCAGAAACTCTATGTACAGCAAACAAATGAGTCAATCATTAAACATGGTGGTCAACGAGAGTCAGAATGGCGCAAGACCAAGATTCCGAGATGACATCAGGCGCTCTCCTTGTCCTTCTTGTACATGGCAGGCTACCCTTGGCCTCATCTAGCTCTTTTTATTTATTATTTATTATATTTAACTATATTTGGTTTTATTTTTGTGGGTTTTTTCACCAACATCTTTTGTTTTTCAGTTTTTTTTTTAATCAGAATTACGGTATTTGGAGATAGTTGTTACGGGTCCATTGTCTCCAATATTTCAAAATAACCAAAAACAGACGCTTAATTACAGGGAATATTTTGTGTGTTAGAGTCTGCCCATTTCAGCAGTATATATTAAAGTTCACCCTTTATCTGCGCCCGGAGCCTGCCATCCTGTATGTGTGGTAAAGGTATATATGTACACCAACATCATCTGTGTGCCTTTTTATAGGTCATAAATGTGAGTTCAGTGTCTGTAAAGTGCAGCATTATTGTCGCAAATGCGGCTCTGCCCAAGACACGCCCCTTTTAGCAACATTTGCGGAGCGATTCTTAGTATGTCCTGTGCGCCATTTTGTTCCAATTTTTTTCCGGAGCTGACGCTGTAATAAACGTCTAAGTTTCCTTTGCTGATGTCTGCAGAAATCATCAACACGGATCAATCATCCCAGCGCTAATAGGTTTGTGGTGTGGTCACAATTGTAACAGGAACATGGCGGATCGACAGGTCCGCTCTCCGCTGCTCGTCGACTCTGAATGCCAAAACACTACATTATGTTTGTCCTAGATGTGTTTCCTTAGTTCGGCCATTTTGAACAATGTTGATCCAACTTCGTTGCTATAAACATATTTGTAAATAGAATCTTTTTTTTTTGTTTTGTTTTTTTTAACGTTCTAGCTGGCAAGATCTCCCCTAAGAATTAGCTGATGATAGCTGCTCTATAAACTTCACATAAATGGAATATAGAGTTCTCCATGCCCATAGGATGCTGCTGTACATGACACATTTACGCCCATGTTACACAAATACAGAGACGTCAACAACTTGTAAATGGCGGCCAGGAGGCTCCGTCCAGATCAGAGACACTGGGAGTTTCCTTTGTTCTTTAGTACAAAACACATCTTTATATATATACACCTCTATGTACCTTCTGATCCTAGCTAGGTCACACTGTATACAGATAATCGGAGGTGATTGTTGAACTGTAATCAGAGAACACCTTTCGCTCTACTGTTGTGTAATTTATTAAACTCATTTGCCAATATGCTAATCCCAAATAAAACTTAATTTATTGAAATGTAATTGCCTGAATTGCGTTCTCTTTCATCTCTCGCCGTGTAGCCATTTTTTCTCTATCGGATACTTTCTTTATATTTTCATACTTCTTTCATTTAGTCTGCAGTCTCCACGTTCTCCATGGCCGCGGAGAGCGAATGGTTAACCTGATATTTTAGGTAGAGCCAAACAAAACTCAACAGTTAAAACCAATTATATTAGTGTAAAGGCAGCGTCACGGTGCTCAGATTCCATAGATTGCTGTGAGAGCCGAGGGTTCCGAACATTAGGACTTTTTGGTAAAGCTGGTATGGAGTTATTTATGTCATGAATATTACAACAGTTCATTTTTTTTTAAGGCAAATAAATCACTTTTTCCTGGCATCCATTCTGGGGGACACTGAAACACCATGGTGTAGATCAGTGACGTGCGGTGAGGTCAATGGCTGGGGAGGCACACATGGATATGAGTTAGGGACCCTGTCTCGCCCCCTACTCACTGTAACTTTCCCATCACACTTAATCTTCAGTATCCATTGATTATCCTACCTGCATCACTGTGTCTTCACTTGCTGCTGCTGACTAAGCTCCAATCTCTAAACACTGCAGGGCACTTCCTGGTCACATGACACATCCAAGGTGTCCATCACTGCTCAAGGCATGCCGCCCCCCCCATACTCAGAGGCATGCCTCTATTAGCTCTCTTTCTGTGCAATTTACTGCCCGTGTGTGGCCCCGCTCCCAGCTCTGCAAGCAGCGCCTGACTATACAGAAGCGAGGCCGAGCTGTTGCTGCCTCATCTCTTGTTTCCCTGCCGTCCCAGGGAGCTCCACAAAGCTGGTGAGTGTTAACTATAAAAATGATTACCATAAACAAAAGATATTTATAAGTTATAAATATCTTCTTTTTTTATTATACTAATAATTTTTATATCAAATCTCAGGAGTATCACAGCAGAAGGAGAGCTATGACATTGGAAGTAGCTAAACTAATACCGTGGGTGGGAAGCCACAGGCAGTCACTTTCAGCATTCCATGTCGTTGGCAAAGAGAACGCATCGGCCGAATACCTAAGGCACAGGTAAGAGGTTCCAGGGGAAGTGTCTCTCCATCGGGAAGTCTTCCAGTTGCTGATAGATTTCGTCTTCCGCTGATGGAGAAGGTACCAGGATTCTTCTCTCAACACCAAGTTCCAGTGACGGAAGGGTTAGATTCATGGACGGTCCCATGGAATAAGTAGCAATTCTTCCATTTTGGCCACTACATCCACTGTTTCTGGAGGATTGGGAGATGCTTAATGAAGACCCGTGGCCTCTTCCGCCTTGTCGAGATCTGTTGCTAGAGGGTCCTGTCTTTAAACCTAATAGGCAACAACTAAGGCCTGTATTCAATTGCAGGTGAAAAGTCCCGGACTTTTTGCCTGCGGTACTTTCCGCCTACATCGCGTGTTTTTGGCGAAAAAACACTTTCCATGCGCGCGGCCGCTTTTCGCCCTATTTAATTCCAAAGGACACGAAAGCGGCAACCGGCGAAACTTGAACTGGCAGAAAGTCCTCTCAAAAATGGGGAAATCAGCCCGACACCCCCCAAAAGATGCACTGACATGGGGCATCACTATGGATACCCTCAAATTGCCCTGCTGGAGGTATTTGGGGGTATTCAAATGGTCTCAATAGGTGCTGTTTAGCGTATTTGCATAAGGGATGAAGAATAGAATTTAGAAGTATTTTTGTGTGACAATAACTAGTCCCAGCAAATTTAGGGTGCCTTAAAATGGGGGGTAGCATATTTTAAAATTGCTAAAGTGAAGTTTTAAAAATAGTGAAAAATCCACCTTCCGCAAGCACCTGCAAAATAAAAAACACCTAAGCCATACTTGGGGCCCCCTCTGGAGTCTATTGCGCTAATTTTTGAGTTTGTCCCCCAACTTTGCACTTTTTCGCCCCCAAAACCAAAGTATTTTTTTGGGGTGTTCTAAAGGTTTTTTTTTTACTTTTTTTGATGCAGTGTACCTTTGGGGGACTGTCCTAACACTGCACGGGGGTTCCCGCAACTTTGCACCCCAAAACTGCACTTTTTTCCACGTCCATTCAGAGGTGAATCTTTTTCGCCTATCTGAATGCATTGACTTTCCGCTTAGGCGAAAAGTCATTGCAATTGAATACTGTGGAAAGTTTCCAACAGGCAAAATGACGTAATTGGCGAAAACTTTTCGCCGAGAATGGCTTTTCGCCTGCAATTGAATATGGGCCTTAATCTGATGTCCTGGAGGATGAGCAGGAACTGCCCGCCGATGATGGAAGATCAGAGTCAGTAATGTAAAGCGATGAAGAAGACATCCTCTATATTGTGTATTACAGAGGCTGGAGTGTATTTGTTTCATCAAGCTGAGGTCTCCATTTCAAGTATCTCATTATAGGATGGACTCCGTAAACGACTTGTATTATTCACACTCTAGGGGCAGGTGTCAGCATTGTGTGTCTTCTTAAAATTGGCCTTCGAATCAATTATTCTTTTCTTATTCAAGGTTATGAAACGAATTTGCCCGTCTATCGAGTCCTTTCTAGCCCCACGGAACCCCAAAATAATGCTTAATGACCGATCCAGGACATCTCCTCGAGGTGGATAACACCGAGATGGGCTGGAAAATTGCAGGCAATGTGGGGCAAGGAACATTGTCTAAATATCTACGAAGTGGTTCCAAGAGTTGATCCAACTTTTCTAGCAAAGGTTACTGATTATTATACCCTCTTCTTACCCCCAGCCGGTGGATGGTAACGAGAAGAGGCTGGATTGAGTGGGATAAATGACTAATTGTCCAGGGCTAAAGGAAAGATGTATCAAACATTTTAAAAAGTGGAGAAGTTTCCCATGGTAATCAATCCACTTTTACGATCAATCTATAGAATGCACTTGATAATTGATAACTCTAAGCCGATGGGTTGCTATGGGAAACTTCTCCACACTTTAGGCGGTTTGACACATTTCCCTTAATTGCTGTAGGAATACAGAACAATTTGTGGTTCCAGCATGACCCTTCCAAATGTGCCATTTCCAAGGTGGATATAAAGAGCCAGGAATACAAGGAGCCCGCTCTACTGGAGCAGTGGCAACTTCAGGCCTGACAGAGCTCTGCCATGTAGCTGGATCAGCATCTCTCTCACTTGGTCCTATTATCTGGATGAGTTTGGGAGACATGTTCGCCACAAAGCCACCTAGATGAGAAAAACTCCTTCGACTCCATAGGGGCACAGGGCGCCCACTCTGACTCACCTGGTTTGCGGGGTTTATCTCCTTTGATGCCAGTTCTTCACCAACCTTTTCTGACGTGTAATCCGAGTGTATGCCAGTCTTCCTTCACCCTCATCTTCTCCTCGCTTCCAACCATTGGCTTGCTGACTTGCTGCCTGGTGGCTGGGTATAGTGGAGAGGGAGCCAGGGGGCTGCTGGGAAGAAAATCAGTAACTGTTTAGTGCCCAGACTCTCGCCCTCTAGGCTATACCCAGAGTGATCCCTATGCCCCCTATGGAGTTCAAGAAAAGGATTTAACAAGGTAAGACCATAAATCCTCCTTTCTTCTTCCTCCACTAGGGGGCAGAGGGATCACTCTGGGATGTACTAAAGCTGTCCCCCGATGGGAGGGGAAGCTCCTGGGCCGTGCTGGGAACCCCCTTTTTTCCGACGGGAGCATTCGAAGATGCAAAGATAACAACTACATATAAACAAATAAAAAAAGTGTGGGCAGATAACCACGTTGCAGACTTGCAGCTATACCGCGAAACTCCACATTGAGTCTCCCACGAAGATATCACTGACCTGGCGTAATAAGCAGTCACCACAGCAGAGGCAGGAGATCCTTGGCGGATAGCAAGCAGGGCCACCAGGATAATCTGTTCAGAATCCCGCTTGTAAAAGGACCACAGAGAAACTGATCTCAGGATCTGTCCATGGAAAAATCACCAGAGAGCCTACATTAATAGATCCTGAGGAATCAAGGACTCCGAAGGAAAAATTAGAACGAGCCACCTGGTAAGAACAAATGGTGATGGAACACAGAGGACGTCCTGAAAAAAAAAAAAAAAAATGTGTGAACCTCTGGTAGACGCAGAAGCAGTTGTTGGAGGAGAAAAGACAGGTTTGAGACCTGCATCCCCAGGAAGAGGGCCAAAGGCCCCAATTCGCAGAACAGAGAGGATTCAAAATAGCTGGAAGGATCTGGGGAAGAAGCCTCTAACCAAATGCCCCCAGAGGTCCTCTAAATCTGTAACAAATTCTGACCGTAGTGGGCCACTCAGCATGTAGCAGGGTACAACAGATCCCTCTGGAAAAAATCCTCCTAGCTTTTAGGATGGGAGACAAGAGCCACTTTGGCAAAGCGAGTCAGGCCAGAATCTGATGGAAGTACGGGCTTGGATACGTAAAACCGACCTTAGAGGAAGACACATTAAGCGCCGACTGAGAGGCAGAAAGAGCTGCGTACTACGGCCGCCATGGCCAAGCTAAGCCACGAGGATCACTGTGCTCCCTTCTCACTGCGATCCATGCAGTATAAACAATGGAGGAAAGATAAATAAGAGTGGAAACTTCCACTGTACTGCCGGATTTCTGGGAACTCTGGTCCCGGAACAGTATCTCGGTAACTTGTGGTTCGCCCGAGTGAATGACCTGGCAGCCTAGGAGTCCTCTGCACCTGGAGAACTGCGGGAAGGAAGGCCGCCTACAGAGCCCAACTGGGGGAGCGGCTGGCCATCTTAACGGAACCGGAACTGAGAGTGCCACCGGCAACAGGTATCGCACTGTCGAGCCAGACGACACTGGAGGAGGGGTAGAACCAGACAGAGAGCTCTGAAAACCATCCAGAACATCAGAATGAAGATTGGTAACAGGCTCCCCTGAGTCATCCACCGATCCTAAAAGGCTAATCACAGGTTACTGCCCCCCACCGGTGAAGATGTGAATTGGTGGTGAGAAGGACCCCTTGTCCTGGGTCCCAAAGGGAGCGGCCATAGTCAAGTGGGTTCCCTTTAGCTACCACAAAAAAAAGGGGACAATGCTTGTGTCCTAAAGAGCCGACTGGATCTGTCATAGGGCCCGAATTTCCCTGTGAAGAGGGAGGGAGTGAAACGGAGCAAACTGCCGCAACTCCACCCCGTCGAAGGGGTAGATTAAAGAGCCCAAGATCTGCCCGCAAGAGTGTAAGAACATTCAGTAGAGAGATAGACTAATGGTCTTCCGGTTACCATTCTCTCTAACGACAGAGAGGAATACTCACCGAACCTTGGAATGCAACAATCCTCTTCACCAAGGGAAAAGCTTCCAAGTAATTATCCATCCGTGGGACCACCGAAGGTCTACCTGGAGACAGATGGATTACCCAGTGACTGAGCCTGAATGAGCAGGTCGAGAGGATCTGCCATGACTGTCCTGATCCTCATGAAAACACGAGGGGCTGAGGACCAACCGTAATGGTGATACCGGAGACTGGAAGTGATTGTGCTGCACAGCATACCCGTGGAAGTGCTGGTGACTGATTCGGATGGCAATACGTAAATAGGCCACCTATATGTGAAAGGATTCTCTGAAAACCTCTAGTCTGAGTGAATGATGGAGCGGAGCAACCCCATGTGGAACCTGAGAATCCTGGAGCCTGTTAGCGCCCAGAGAATGAGGATAAGCTGAAATAAGCAGTTCGGCATCTGACCAGTAAGACACTGGTAAAGTAACTTGAGCCTTCAAAGACAAGGACCTGGACAATAACTGTGGATGTCAGATGGGAGCGAACAGAGGGCCTGATTCAGAGCCGCTCGTAAGTGGCCGCTCGTTCGCTCTGAGCGATGTTCGCATGCGTATGGATCGTAATGCGCATGCGCAAACCAGTCATTGCGATCGGAAATCTTGCGCTCGCAAAACAGCGAGGGGCTGCTAATTTGATTGACAGAATGTACCGTTTGTGGGTGGTAACAGGGGAAGGTGCTTGAAAACGGGGGAGTGGAGATTCGAACGCAGGCGTGCCTAAGGATCAAAAGGGCGTTTAATGGTTGTGCATAATTAGTAAAGGAGCGTCATTTACCACGTCACTTGGTTGTCTTTTAGCCTGAACTGCTTGCTGTGATAGCGGTAAGAAAAAGCTACCGCAAGCACTGCGAGCAGTTCAGATGCCTTTCGATGTTCCCGATTAATCTAATAAATACCGGAGATGACATGTTCTGCGAAAGGCAAAGGGGCGTCTTTACAAAATAGCGAGCGCATTTTTCATGCACTCGCTCAGATATAGAGGCGTCAACAAACCGCAAAGAGCGAGCACTCAATTTAAAAAGCCGGCCCCTTTTTTGGAACGACCGTCCGCAAATAGCGTCCGGCTCTGAATCAGGCCCAGAGTCTCCAAGAGTGCTGCTCCTGGGAGTGCTTGGGAAACTCACTAAGGCATATACGAGTGTCTTATGGGACTTGAACCTGGGCTGTGCTGGTTCCAAGATAGGAACACTACCACTGGGTCAGAAGTGGGATCTGAACCCACGTCTGTAGAGGAGACTGCGCCACCTGGCCATGCTGACCTCACGCTGGGCTTCCCCAAGTAGAGATCCACCCCTGTGGCAACAGACCTGCCAGGTTTTCTGGTACAGCAGGCAGAAAATGTATCTGGGCACTACCTAGAGACAGTCTTGTCCCACCCTGGACCACGTGGACCCCCTCTAAGTACCTAGAGTCTGTGACAACGCACCAGGAATATAGCCAGAGCACTGCCCGCTTAAGAGGTTAATATGACTACATCAACGACCTCCTAATTACCTGGGTAGGAGCCCGAATGCCCCACAAGGGACAATACTTGCCCCTGAACTGAGACCGTCCTGTCAGGCATCTGCCCAGCAGGCCCTAGTCTTCGCTGCCTAAGCAAAAGCGAGGGACACGTACTAGTCTAGATCATTCTGGGGAAACTATACAGCTGCCCAAGATAGCAGATCTAACAAGTCAGGCAAAAAGAAACAACCAGGGATTCCCACATTGACAGATCCGTTGCTGGTAGCAGATAAATATAAAGCAATGTGCTTGGATATCCAGAAGCCGCCGCTAGGAGGTCCTCAAGCTACCTAAAGAAAGGGAAGATCATTGGCATACCCTCAGCTTCAAGTACCTGGGCGCTGCTATGTTTAAAGATACAGAAATAATCCAGAAGCTTCCATCCATATCAGGGTGTCTACCTTCTAAAGGGCCTGGAGACTTCAGCTTCCTGTACAGAGGATTCACAACCAGAAAGGACCTATAGCAGGCCTGTGCTAAACCATGCCCCTGCTGGCTAGTATCAGCCACTCCTGTACTGAATAAGTGAAGGAGTGGTGCATCTACCTAGCTCTACGGCAGGTGAGATCCTCCTTGCAGGAAGGAGACCTGCGCATTAGCCAGTCGGACCATGGAAGACTAACTGGCCGGGAGCGAGAAACTGCTAAGTTAACATCCACATTACCTGTAATTGCAAGTCTGCGATGGCTTCCTTGACTGGTAGCCATGGTTTCAGTACGCAGAGGACTGTGAAGAAAGTACATTAGTACACAGCTCTAGAAAAAGGTTCAACGGCTACTTACGACAGGAGCATCTACCTCCCTGGGTGCTTCAACCTTGCCAATTAAAAGCAGTTCAAGTGTATCCCCCACACAAGTTGTGTAGGTTACGGGGTGTTGTGCCGTGAATGAAAAAGCACCACAAATAGAGAAATAAGTGGCGCTATAGAGAGAAAAACTCAGGTTGTACTGACGTGAAGTCATTTCTCTATGACTGAGACTTTACTAATGGGGTACCTAGACCGATAAAAACATATCCATATATACACACATTATATACATACACACGCTCAGTCTCCCATATCCAAATATTCCGAAATACAGAATTTTTTTTTAGCATGACTGAGATAATGAAACATTTGATTTTTGATGGTATAAGGTGTATATAAAACATAAATGCATCCTGTGTATAGATTCGGGTCCCATTCCCAAGATATTTCATTATATCTAAAATAACCCTGGTCCCAAGCATTTTGGATATAAGAGACTCAACACATATATATATACCGATACACACATATACAATACATCCACAATAATGTGGCCAATCGGGAGCTACCAGAATCACGGTCCCGCCTTCCAACTTGAACTTGTGGAGGACCCTTGATAGAAGTGAGATCGGAGGGAATATGTACATGAGATTGGGAGTCCACCAAACCACTAAGGCGTCCACCAGAAGAGCCCCTGGGTCTCTGGTGCGAGATACGTACTTTGGTACCTTGTGGTTGTACCAAGACGCCATCAGATCGACTTCTGGCAGCCCCCAACGATGAACTAGAAGCTGAAAGACATCCGGATGAAGGACCCACTCGCCGGAGTGGACGTCTTGGTGACTTAGAAAGTTTGCATCCAAATTGTGAAAATGAAAACTGCCGACAGAGCTGGAACATGATGCTCCGCCCAACGGAGGATGCGACTGACCTCTTTCATGGTGCAGAGGCTGAGTGCCACCATGATGGTTTATGTAGGCATTGGCCGTCACGTTGTCTGATTGGACTGGGCGATGCTGAAGTAATTGCTGAGCCTGACAGAGAGCCCTGAAGACAGCTCGAAGTTCCAGGACATGTATTGGGAGATGGCTCTTCCTGAGCCGTCCATCGACCCTGGAAGGACTGCTGAAAGGTTACAGATCCCCACCCGCGAAGACTGGCATCTGCGGTGAGAAGGACCCAGTCCAGAATACAGAAGGGGTGACCCTTGTCCATGTGGGAGCTCTGGAGCCAATACGAAAGGGAGACACGAATGTCCTGAGATAGGACGATTGTCTGCAGCTTGATATGGAGATGGGATCCATTCCAACGAGTCAGAATCTCCGCCTGGAGAGGCCTGGAGTGAAACTGGATGTACTCCACCTTGTCAAAGGTGGAGACCAGTGATCCCAGGATCTGCATGCAGGAGTGAATTGACACAGGACGATGAAGTAAGAAACCTTGAATCCTGTCCTGCAGATCCCAAAACTTGGAAACAAGAAAGAAGAAAAAAACTCTCTAGTTGGGGTCACACTTGAATATAAGTAAATAGTTAATTAATAAATAACATTTAATTGGTATACATTAAAAATAGCTGCCACAATACGGTAAGTATGTCAGTAGTAATATACAAGACCAATACAAAACAAGACATGAAACATGAAAGATTCAAATATGTAGAAAGCAAGGTGAAAGTAATTCTCAGCGGGGTGATGTCAGAGAAAAAAAGAGATCACAAGTGTAATCTCATAAATAATTCTCTGAGTAAGCCCACTACGGTATTAGTCCAATGACTGAATTATATCAAATAATTATAATGTGTATTAAAGATAAAATTAGTAGGTTAAATAACCTCAAACAGCATCAACACATCGATAGTAAACAAAACTCCACATGCAAATATCACCAAGAAGCTCCCACTCTATGAATGGAGTAGACACAAAATTGTGATACGTAACAAAGGTAGAAAACAATGCGCATCATATAGATTGTTGTAGAGAACTCTCTCTGTACATATTCCAAAGGTAGCACGGTATATCTCTGAATCAAGGAAGAGTGTATGGTATACGGAGATCTGTATTCCGAAAAATTGGTATAGATAGATCTCACTGTACTGGTTAATGAGGTAGACACACCTAGAATAATCGGTTTCTCGCCCACATAATATATACACTGAAAAATCGACAGATAAATTAAGTATACATGTGAGCAACAAATATTATGGAGATGTAATCTCTATAGGTACCGCTGAAAATAGATTTGTGGAGAATATCAAGCGAAGAAATTAAAGGAGTTATTCCCTATCAACGGTGTCAAGGCAGTAGCTGCTGCAAGTCATTATGATACTCAGAGAATGACATGTGAGCGTACTGTCAGGCTCACCCAAGGGTATGAATGAGTGAATTGAGCATCTGCTGTTAGGGCTGGTATGAAAAAGGAACCTGGTATGTAGAGTAGTGCAGGAACCTATTCAAATCAGGCTGTAATGAGAGTGCTCTTAGATAGTAGATAATCTGATTAAAAGATGGTAAGCAAGACAAAGAATAATAAAGGCCACAGTATAATGTCGTCCCCAGTGCTGCTGCTAGTCACATTTCCTAACGGTAGTGGTGAGTAGTGAGAAACATGGAGTCGTATACTCCTGTACACAGCGGGGAAACACCGATCTGAGACGCGCGTTTCACGAGCTGCTTCCTCAGTCAGATGAGGAAGCAGCTCGTGAAACGCGCGTCTCAGATCGGTGTTTCCCCGCTGTGTACAGGCGGGACCACACAGCACAACACTCGGACAGACTCCCGGTTTGGCACCCCTAGTCCATCATTTGCCGCTCTCCATATGGGTATACAGGTACCGCTCTTCTCTTACTCTTAGACGCACGTGCCTACTCGGCTGCATGTGTAAGTGACTGACTCTGCACTACCCCGACGGGCACACAGAGCATTACTTACCCTGTGTGAGTCGCAGTGCAGTCTTTTTCTTATCTTCTTTCATACCAGAGTATACGACTCCATGCTTCTCACTACTCACCACTACCGTTAGGAAATGTGACTAGCAGCAGCACTGGGGACGACATTATACTGTGGCCTGTATTATTCTTTGTCTTGCTTACCATCTTTTAATCAGATTATCTACTATCTAAGAGCACTCTCATTACAGCCTGATTTGAATAGGTTCCTGCACTACTCTACATACCAGGTTCCTTTTTCATACCAGCCCTAACAGCAGATGCTCAATTCACTCATTCATACCCTTGGGTGAGCCTGACAGTACGCTCACATGTCATTCTCTGAGTATCATAATGACTTGCAGCAGCTACTGCCTTGACACCGTTGATAGGGAATAACTCCTTTAATTTCTTCGCTTGATATTCTCCACAAATCTATTTTCAGCGGTACCTATAGAGATTACATCTCCATAATATTTGTTGCTCACATGTATACTTAATTTATCTGTCGATTTTTCAGTGTATATATTATGTGGGCGAGAAACCGATTATTCTAGGTGTGTCTACCTCATTAACCAGTACAGTGAGATCTATCTATACCAATTTTTCGGAATACAGATCTCCGTATACCATACACTCTTCCTTGATTCAGAGATACCGTGCTACCTTTGGAATATGTACAGAGAGAGTTCTCTACAACAATCTATATGATGCGCATTGTTTTCTACCTTTGTTACGTATCACAATTTTGTGTCTACTCCATTCATAGAGTGGGAGCTTCTTGGTGATATTTGCATGTGGAGTTTTGCTTACTATCGATGTGTTGATGCTGTTTGAGGTTATTTAACCTACTAATTTTATCTTTAATACACATTATAATTATTTGATATAATTCAGTCATTGGACTAATACCGTAGTGGGCTTACTCAGAGAATTATTTATGAGCTTACACTTGTGATCTCTTTTTTTCTCTGACATCGCCCCGCTGAGAATTACTTTCACCTTGCTTTCTACATATTTGAATCTTTCATGTTTCATGTCTTGTTTTGTCATTTTCTTGGATATTACTACTGACATACTTACCGTATTGTGGCAGCTATTTTTAATGTATACCAATTAAATGTTATTTATTAATTAACTATTTACTTATATTCAAGTGTGACCCCAACTAGAGAGTTTTTTTCTTCTTTCTTGTTTCCATATGATGTGTACTCTCCGTGGAGCACCTCCACCTTGTTATTTCTTCAGGTTCCTACTGACCATAGGGTCTTGATTTTGACAATTGTGGATCTTTCAAATTATATTTCAATAATAATTTACATTGTTATTATCATATTATCCTGTGCTCTTCTATACTCCCCCATCCCCCTCTTCCTTGGTATTCTCAAGATCCCAAAACTTGTCTACTGGAAGAAACACTCTCTGAACCTGTAAATCCAACAGGGTCCCCAGGTGGAGCATCTCCTGTGCCGGAGTCAGGGAGGACTTCTTCGGATTGATGACCCACCTGTGCAGCTGTAGAAGATCTATTGTGAGGCGAAGGTGCTCCCTGAGCATATCCGGCGATCTAGCTGAGATAAAATCGTCCAGGTAAGGGAGAATTCAGATACCCTTGCGCCGTAAGTGAGTTGCTATGACTACCTGACCTTTGTGAACAGATGAGGAACCGTGGAAAGACCAAATGGCAAGGCCCGAAACTGGTAGTGTTCCTCCTTGACTGCAAACCGGAGGAAACGCTGGTGACTGAATCGGATAGGCATATGTAAATTTGTATAGTGGATATCTAAGGAGGCCATGACATCCCCCGGTCCCAAGGCCAAAATGATGGAGCGCAGAGACTCCATAAGGAACTTGGGGACCCGCAAATACTTGTTGAGTAGTTTGAGGTTAAGAATTGGGCAGAAGGAGCCATTCGGCTTCTGAACCAAGAAGAGATTGGTGTAGAAGCCAGAGCCCCTCTGCTCCTTGGAGGCAAGCAGAGAGTGAAATGACTCCTGCAACGTTTTTGCTTTTCCAGGAAGGCCTGTGGTAAAAAAAATGTGCCGGTTGACGCCTCCTAAAATTCAGAGCGTAGCCCTGCAAGACTACGCCATGAACCCAGGCGTCCGACCTGGTTGTCATCCAGACATCGGAGAAAAGCAGAAGCCGGCCTCACACATTGAGGTCCCCTAGGGAGAAGCACGTCCTGTCAATCGTTAGGCTTGTTGGCTGGTTTCGCAGTCGGGCATTTGGTAGGCCAGGACTGCTTGCTTCTGGGCTTTGAGGTCTTAGCGGAAGAATTCTGGGACCTAGAAAAAGATTGCCCCTTGGTTTTTCAAGGAGTGCGCGCGAGCTCTAGGGGCTGCTGCCAAAGGTATAAACTCGGTCTTGGAAGCAACTACGGCCACAATTTTATCCAATTCTGGCCCAAATAGAACGTCATCGGAATAAGGAAGGGCCTTCTTAGAGTCCAGAGCGCAGCCAGAGGGCCCTTCTGGCCGTCGCAGAAGAAACTGACACCTTGGATGTTAAGATGCCAGTGTCAAGAGCCGTTTCGTCCAGATAGGAAGCAACCTGCTTGATATGCGCCAGCAGAGGTAATAGCTGGTCGCCATGGGCCCTCCTCCAGGGCATCCTCCCAAGCGTCTTGGCCACTCACGCAGACCCCATGGCCGGACGTGCGATAGAACCTAGAACCAGCTCAGCCGAGCCACCCCAGGGCATCGCTCTAATAAGAAAGGTGAAGTGAAAAGTAAGATAGATAAGAGCAGCCACAGTACTGAGTAGAAATGTGAAACTACATATATAATAAACAAACAGTAAAAGTGTTAAAATTGCAAAAAAGGGAAATGTGTTATAATGCGATGCCCTGAAACAGACCAACCAAAGCAATCCAGGGAACCCACGCCCCAAAAATCAACCCAAAGCTGCACTACAGTATATAATTGAAGTTGTGCATCTGTGATTTGTTTTTTTGTGTCTGCATTAACAGTCTCAACAGGTAGCACCTCCCATTATATATATTCAGGATGTGCAGTCTAGGATCCCTTTCAAATATATTCCATTTAGTGTGCTTCTTTGCACACCTGAAGGCACAAGACACCTTCAGCCTGGACTAGCACCCCGCCCCCATTGGTTTAGAGCATGGAGTCTGGCATTGTGAGTGCACACTTGTATGAGCCACATTATAGGTAAGTCCTACAATTTATATACTGTAGTGCAGCTTTGGGTTGATTTTTGGGGCGTGGGTTCCCTGGATTGCTTTGGTTGGTCTGCTTCAGGGCATCGCATTATAACACATTTCCCTTTTTTGCAATTTTAACACTTTTACTGTTTGTTTATTATATATGTAATTTCACCTTTCTACTCTATACAGCTGAGCTGGTTTGGGGGCGTCCTGCGCTCTGGATTTGAACCCCTGCATGTTAGGGACCTACCCTACAGAGGTTACCTGGATATGGTGGGTAGGCCCATAACCTTGGCCATGATTATGCTAAAAACCTCTATTTATTGCAACATGTATTTATATATATATAGAATTAGTAATTGGAGTTGTTTTTTTGTGTCTGCATTAACAGTCTCAACAGGTAGCACCCCCCATTATATATATTCAGGGTGTGCAGTCCAGGATCTCTTTCCCATAAGTGCGATAGAACCTGCATGAGTATAAATTCCCTTAAGGAAATTTTCCAACTTCCTGTCCGCTGGATCCTTGAGGGAAGCCGTATGGGAAATAGGAAGTGTAGAAGTCTTGGTAAGGTGGGCAATGTGCGCGTCCACAGGAGGAGGAGACTCCCATTGTCAGGGAGCGGGTAAAAGGCCGCAATGCACTTGGAGACCTGAATCCGCCTGATAGGAGCGGTCCGAGCCTGCGGCAGTATTTCCTCGGGCTGTTCAGTATTTAGTACTGAAAGGGGACAGACACCTGTGCTAAGCCCTGCACTGACTGTGAGAAGGTGCTCGTCCATGGGGGTCCCAGCGCAACAGCTGCAGATGAGGCTGCACAAAAGGGGCGGCTGGGGCATAGGGGGCACAGGCCTGAAGATTTTACCAGTTTGGTCCCCTATGGACTAGTGCAGAAGAAATGTAGGATTGTGCAGCATTTGCTTCCCTATGTCCCTCCCTATTGTATTGTTTGGGTACGTCCCATTGTAAGGGCTGCCGTGGAATATTGCGGGGAAAACAGCGAATTATAATGACCAATTATTGTAACTACTCTGCGCTCTCTGTATAACAAGAACCAGCTGCTAAATCTGCAGTACCTGGATTATCACTAATTATAGCCATAATTACAGTACTGTATCTCCCAAATAGCACAAGAGACAGCGGCAGGGTTCATCGTAGACTTTTATTGTCACACACACAATTAATTTGTAGTTTAGAATTTGTCCCTTCCAGCGCTGCAGCTTCCAGACAGCGGGATTACAGCATAAGGACCAACGTCCTCCCATTCAGGAACAAGTTTTATTTCCCTTTTATGTGGGCTGGATACCAATGTCTAGCACCGCGGCACTGCAACTGGACAGCGCGCGTTCCCATTATGGTAACAGGCCTTCAATATAGTCCAAAGTCCACGATACATAAAAATTCTGCATTCACAGATAACACGGACAATAAAAACAGCAAATGGCGCCCCCTGCTGTCAGCAACCATTCATTACAGGACGCTGGTTTCCCTGCTCAGCCTATAAGACGTACTGGGCTCAGGGTCAGCACGTGAGGCAGGGGACTACAGAAATGTTTTTGGCACTTGGAAGTATATGTGAACAGCGGGGTCTTCGCTGTTTCTGCAGGGAATATATGTCCCACTAACAGTACAAAATAAAATCATCTAAGGCACACGGGCTGATGGCGAGCGCTGTAGTACGTGCGGCAGGGAGCGCTTTATAATACAGGAATTATGATGTCACTCCTCGTCAATTATAACTGCTGAAGTCATCTGTTCTCCTACTCTAACAAAACAATATAATTTACAGAACATTCATTACTTGTGCATTATCCTGATATATTAAGTGTACAGAGTCTCATACGGCGTATGTACCGGTGATGTTACATATAGGGGGGTTACAAATGGAAGATAGTCACCCCCGTCTATAGAACAGCGCCCACAGCAATAAAACGGATATTGTGTCCATTTCTTAGTCACCTAATGCTGGAAGTCTTATTTACAGGGCGTTATCTGACCATAATATAACCAGTAAGCAGGGGGGGCATCGAGCACCCGGTCATTTTAGGCGTTATGGTAATAAATATCCCACTATTAGATTACTGCCGGTCAGAATAAATCCAGTTTATTTTCCAACAGAAATCTACAACCTGCTGCCATTCTCTCGTTACCTCAGGCCCTGCCCTTTGCGCCTTATAACCTGGGACACACACAGAAATTCTTTAATTATTAGTATTTCCATCTATTTTGATAGATAATACCATTATAAAAAGAGGAAAATGCATATTCTGAACAGGTCTGGTTTCTATACAGCTTGCGTTTGTGAGTATACAGCCGATATACGGGACCAGCATTGTGTATATGTATATAAGTGCCTATATCTGGGGTACATATGTAGCAGTGAATGTGTACAGCTTTAGTCTCGGACGACAGCCGCGACACAGGGGACTAAATCAGATTACCTATATAAAAACGCTCAATAGACGCTGTTGGCTCCAACAATGCGATTCCCTTTTAGAACGGATAATTCTCTCCCGGGTGGTGTACAGCCGTTAATCACTGTCACATGTAGTGCGGCTGGGGACAGACTGGCTCCCGGAGAGGAGGTCCCGAGGATGTGGAGTGTTTTGTAATAGACACGTCATCCCGCTATAACATAGGCTTGAAGAGATTCTCTGAAATGTCCTCTCAGCCCTGATGTTACAGGAATCCATAAGACACCTGCGCTCCACATTCTGAGTACGGTCAACTGAATAATCAGAGCTCACAAGACGGGAGCCAGCAGCATTAGTGATGTTATGATTATGGTCGCAGCAACAAGATCCCTTTCCTGCGGCAGCCATTTTGGTCTAACGTTGGAATTAGGGAAACATATTAAATATTTTAGTAGTAAAAAAATAACAGTCAGTGCCTGTGAGGTGGAACCTCTATACAAATGGAATATTAGTAAACTAAAAGAACAAAAATCACTCACATTAAAAAAAAAAAAAATCTTAGATCTCAGCTCCCGTTGGCTGCTCGGAGACAGAAATGTATGGAAGGACAAGGATAAACGAGTCTGGGGGCCAAAGCGGACAGGAATATCCTGTGTAAGGCTTCAGTTCTCGCTGGGCCCCGGGGCTACCAGAGCCAGATAAGGTGCAGCATTGTAAACACACACGGGGAAGGCCACAAATTCGGGTGACAAGGGCACAGACGGAAGGCGATGAGCCTCATTTCCTGAGCTGCAAATTGTCTAGAATGATCTTCTTGTGGCTGGGATCCAGCACACCGGCCTCTTCTAGATCTTCCTCCACAATGTCGCTGCAAGACACAAGCAGAAAGCGCTGTTAGCGGCGATTCCCGGGAACAGTCGTACAACCAAGGGCCCGCGCACAGTGGCGGCTCTCATTTCACCGCTCGGACCTGCAGATCATCAGTTACTGATCTGGAATAGAAATCTGCAGAACACTACACTCCCCACTGACAGCCGCTGTTATATTCTGCAGAGCCTCTAACGCCAGGAGCCCTGAATGTACCTTATTTACTTGTACACGTTGCTGATAGAATTCCTTATAACAAACAGCAATAGGTCCACATTCTCTATACAGTGTAAAGTCTCTATACAATGTTCTATTTCTGTAGATTAGCGCCAGTTTTGGCAGGACTGTGTCTAAAGGCCCCACTACGATTTTTTTAAACGATTTGGCCATTTTCGACCGATTGGAAAGACAAATCGTTTAAAAAGTGCTGTGGGCGGGCATGATAACAATGTCGAGGCGCGCTCCCGCTGTCGTTGATCGTGGTCGCTGATCAATTGAACCTGCAGAAAGATATCGACCTATTATTCTCGATTTGTCACACATCGTTGCATGTGTATGCACGATGGACGATATGTTGTCCCTTTCCCTGGCCACTCCCCTTCACTATTTTGTCCCAGCATTGTGAGGTTGTTTGCTGCAAACGATACATCGTTAAGGACCCATCTATTTCGTTTGTACAATCGTTCCATGTGTAGGCACAATATCGTTTGACCGGGAGTGTACAGGAATTCAAGGGAAATCTCAAACGAGATTGGATCGTTTGCAAATCGTACCGTGTGCAGGCCCCTTAAAGGCTCATACACACTAGACGATGTGCTGTATGAACGATATTGGTGAAAGATTTTCCCTTGAACTTTCTGTAGTGCAGGACAGACGATATTGGGTGTACACACTGACAGATCTCTTTCAATGAAGTCATCCTGACACATCTCTGATCAGGCAATTCTTGACGATATCGTCAGATTAGCCTGCATGTACAAACGACAAAAGAGCGCGCATCGTTGGTCGTTCACTGAACGATATATCGTTGAACAATATAGTTATCGCCCATATCGTTCATAAAAATCGTCTAGTGTCTATGCGGCTTAACATTCTCATGAGATATTAATATGATCTAGCGCCATCTTATGGCAAAACAAGGCATTACAGATGGTAATCAGTAGACCCCACTGGACACCTCCGTACAACCAAGTACAGGACATGTTTTCAAGAATTCACTCTATGGTCACCGTGGAGAACCAGGATCTGTGTCAGCCCAGACACTCACATGTGAATATCAGGATTAGCAGTGGCGGCTGTATGTTCTCCATGTCGTACCCACGTGTTACTGTACCTGAGAAATTCCAGGTCATCCCAGCCGTTGTGTATCAGCCCATCCTCGTATCGCTCCAGCCCGATAGCTCGCAGCCATTCCCCGACGTTGGAGCCCTGCAGGCTGGATGAGCTGCGGCCCCCTTGGTACAGAGCCTGTGCGGGAGGAGGAAATACTTTTAGTCTGACCAGTGCTGGAGACATAAAGAGGCAGAAATCTGATCACTCTCTGGGAGATTAGTGGGTTCCCAGCAGCGATCACCCGGCACTCTAACTGCGCAGCTTTCTCTGCTGGAACCCCAAAATTGCAGCGTTACCCTGGGAATACCTCTATACATTACAGCTTGTCCTGGCCCTCTCACTTTGTGCATTAATAATAACGTATTATTTACATATCACATACATCTAGGGCGGGATGCAGCGAAGGGAGAAATGCCATCAACACCCCAAAATGCGGGTTTCACCTCATTTCTCATATGCAACAAGTACCAGAAAGTGATGCACCCCAGGGCCTGATTGCAGAGGGTAATGCCACCTTCTGACGGCGTTACCATACAGAAGCCTATGGGCTTCTATTGGGAGAGTGATGTGAGAGGGATCCAATCAGAACCCTCCTAGCACATCCTTCTGCACACGCGCAGATGAACGCCAAGGGGATTTCTGAGTCATAGACCCGGAGGTCCCTCATTCGCAAAGGACTGCTCTTACAGAGAGAGCTGTCCTTTGTGATTTTCTTCATACATACCGGCGCATTTAACACCGGCATGCATGCGAAGGGCAGCGGGATGCATCACATCCTGAATGCGACGCGTCATGCATCCCATCCTTAATCATGAGTTTATATTTATATAAAAATGTGTCACATTAGTGGGTTCTAACCAAGATCCACATGAACTAGCATGGGAACAGGATCTGGGACACACCATAGATAGTGAGGACTGGACAGAAATCTGGGACACACCATAGATAGCGAGGACTGGACAGAGATCTGGGACACACCATAGATAGTGAGGACTGGACAGAAATCTGGGACACACCATAGATAGTGAGGACTGGACAGAGATCTGGGACACACCATAGATAGTGAGGACTGGACAGAGATCTGGGACACACCATAGATAGTGAGGACTGGACAGATATCTGGGACACACCATAGATAGTGAGGACTGGACAGAGATCTGGGACACACCATAGATAGTGAGGACTGGACAGAGATCTGGGACACACCATAGATAGTGAGGACTGGACAGAGATCTGGGACACACCATAGATAGTGAGGAATGGACAGAAATCTGGGACACACCATAGATAGCGAGGACTGGACAGAAATCTGGGACACACCATAGATAGCGAGGACTGGACAGAGATCTGGGACACACCATAGATAGCGAGGACTGGACAGAGATCTGGGACACACCATAGATAGTGAGGAATGGACAGAGATCTGGGACACACCATAGATAGCGAGGACTGGACAGAAATCTGGGACACACCATAGATAGTGAGGACTGGACAGAGATCTGGGACACACCATAGATAGTGAGGAATGGACAGAAATCTTGGGACACACCATAGATAGTGAGGACTGGACAGAGACCTGGGACACACCATAGATAGTGAGGACTGGACAGAGATCTGGGACACACCATAGATAGTGAGGACTGGACAGAGATCTGGGACACACCATAGATAGTGAGGACTGGACAGAGATCTGGGACACACCATAGATAGTGAGGACTGGACAGAGATCTGGGACACACCATAGATAGTGAGGACTGGACAGAAGTCTGGGACAGTTCTATTTGTGTCAAAATTAAGGAAAACATTTATAAATTATTATATCGATGGTACTATGTACCTTCTCGATTAAAAGTAATGTTCCCCGATACTTCGGATAGGTGTTGGAGGGGATGTCGGGATGAGGGTACCTTTTTGCATATATAGTGGACTTGTCCCAAACTGACCGGTATCTGTCGGGAAGTTGATAATCTCCTCTCGCATCTATATGACGCGGCCACTCCTTCTGATCCTAAATATTTCCTTCTGCCCTTGAATCTTCCCACCCTCTCCCAACATCAAAATAAACTGCTTCGGCACATTGTGTCTGCCATGACCTGTCAAATAGCGGTCGACTGGAAGAATCCCACCCCTATGCAGGCAATCCTAACACGTATTTGGTCCGTTTATTAAGTAGAATATATGACTGCTATCATATGTCCAGGGGCGCCGACAGCCGCGCCGGGCCCGGGGAAAGAAGGGGGTGTGGCCTAATCGCGGGAGGCCTCTCCAAAATATTTCCTCCCCATTGAGCACTTAGGACCTCATTCAGAGTCGGTTGTAAGCGGGCGCTCGGTCGTACGCATCCGATGTTTCCAAACCACGCATGTGTACGGTTAGTTGTGCGCATGTGGGTATGAGACCTTGCGATCCAAAATGCTGTCGATTGTACGGCTTAAGAGCAGGAAGTGGCTTCCGGGAGTTGATTGAAATGAAAGGCCGTTTGTGGGTGTTGACGGGGTGGTGGTCTAAAAATGCAGGCGTTCCTCACCGTTTTCAGGGCGTTTTAGGGGCGTACATAAATTACCTGCTACGACCGACATAGAAGGCCGGAAGTAGTAAGACGTCACTCTGCGAGCAGGTTAGAGGCCTGGCTGATCGTACAGCTTGAGGTTGGGTATGTGCTCTCTCAAGCCCCAGAGTACAATCGATACTATCGAATGTTACTGATGTTAGGAGTGTTGTTTCTATTTTTATTTTTCATGGGAATGGCTTATTCTATGCGTTTTTTTGGCAATTTTTGGAGTAATTTGCCCACAACACAAGCGGCCGCAACCATAAGAAGAAAATTAACATACAGCGACTGACGACTGACTCAATCATTAGCTGCTATCAGTCGCTAGCTAGAGGAGGTGCATTGTTCACGTATGGGCGTCACTTTGGATGCGACCGACCGGCCGTGCGATTGCTTCCTTTTTCAGTTTTGCGCTCGTTAGGCGTACGACCGAGCGGCCGCTTACGACCGCCTCTGAATGAGGTCCTTAATCCTTTAATGTACTATTTATTATGGGCTTCATGCCTAGAAGTCGCCCCCCTCTCTCTATTTATTTACTGTGCCCCTTTTCTTTTCTCTCCATTTTTCTATCTCTTTTTCCCAGGACGGCTCGCCACACCGTCGCTGCCAGATCATCTAGATTTTGTATCATTTATATATTATGTGACTTATATATTTTTGAGTCATGTCTTGTATTTTTTTAATGTGATTCGCTCAATAAAATGTATTTAAAAAAATAAATCCCAAAAAATGTGTCAAGATTGTGGAGGGAATCCAATTAGGTGCAGTGTTTACCCCGCGGATAATTACCCGCACTGGCCAAGTGAATAAGCGAGGTTTACCCCGCACGTTAAGACCCTGAAGTGGACTTTGTTTTCGCAGTTTCAGGAGCGGTGAGAAAAAGTCTGTGAGAAAACGCACCGTCCGGGGTTTATCGTGCAGGATAAGACCAATGGGTTCCACACTTTACCTGTTACCAGTGTGTACTGCGCAGCAAAGAAACTCATTGAATAGGTTTTCCCTGCCCGGTACGATCTATTAGCTGCGAGGCATATCCCACGGCTAACTCAATTCTCCCCATGTCAAAATACCACGGGTTATACTATTTTCATCGACATCTAGTTTAGGACCATGAACCGCTGGACAAGGGACCCTATTCAAGTGGTATGGCAAAATTTGTATTATATTTATGTTTTGTTTGGAGAGTGCCCACTATTTAATTGCCTTTAAATTAATCCCCATGGAAAGCCGTCAAGGTGGATTTTTGTGGATGCCCCCCTCATGTTGATAATTGAGGGCTGAGTGCAAGTATACACAGTATGTATATATATATATATTTTTTTTTTTTATCAAGTATAGACAGATTTTGTATGTTCTATAAAGCATCTAAGTTCCCATCCGCCCAGTAGTTTCATTTATGAAATGCCAAGTGCTAGCCTATGTTTCGGATCCATGGTCCCTCCCTCCGTCGTCACCCAGGGATCCAGCGCACGGCATTTGCCTGTAGCGCGTCCACGTGCTTTCTGCGCTCTCCTCAGCCAACGAAGCAGAGAGGAACTTTGAGTTCCCTTTAGACAAATTTCCATGTAAACGTACCTGTACACAAACCTGATCTGGTTCCTTTTAATGCTTTAATACAAATAAGACAGACACGGCTTCATTGTGAAAGAATATTGGGTGGAATTTCTTACTGTGTCTGGATTATAAAGGCAAAAACTAAAAGAGCTGAAGTTTAAAAGGAGATTTTGGTTATTACTATTAAATCCCAGCCCCCCCTGTCCGCAGGAGGACACAGAACTGCCTCCTGTATATATATATATATATATATATATATATATATAACCCACCAGATCCATCCCCAGGACACGATCAGACCAGCAGGGAGAGGTGGACACAGATAGTGGGAATGGCAATCTGGAGAACCTTCCTACCATAGGCAATCTCTGCAGAGACAATGATGACCACTATGCAAAAGAGGTTAAATAACTGTTATAAATCGGTAGTCTCATGGCCCTCAAGAAGGAGCACACACAACAAAATACGCCTGCTCATCTGCCACACTGATTCAATGGGAAATCACCCGAGAGGAGGCACTGCATCCCTTCTACTCATCTGCCACGCTGATTCAATGGCAAATCAACCGAGAGGAGCCACCGCATCCCTTCTACTCATCTGCCACTCTGATTCAATGGGAAATCACCAGAGAGGAGGCACCGCGTCCCTTCTACTCATCTGCCACTCTGATTCAATGGGAAATCACCCAAGAGGAGGCACCGCGTCCCTTCTACTCATCTGCCACGCTGATTCAATGGGAAATCACCCGAGAGGAGGCACCGCGTCCCTTCTACTCATCTGCCACTCTGATTCAATGGGAAATCACCAGAGAGGAGGCACCGCGTCGCTTCTACTATCATTCGTAAGGACGTCAGGGGAGACGGAACTCCTGAGCACCAAGCACTGCATCCACGGAGAGACGTGCAGCTGCCTCTCACTTGCTGGGGTAAGGGCATAAAGATGGGAACCTAGATAATAACGTTAGGTTAGAATGAGGACCAACTTGTTCTCATGGAAAGTGACGCAAGGAGAATAAAGGCAACGGGCTGACAACCGTCTAACGCAAAATATATACGAGGAAACAGACTAAAATAATTAGCACTTAAGGATCTTCCCAAGTGCGTCCGCTGATTGTAAAAACGCTCTAACGGCCATTGAGAAAAATACAGCGAGTAGGCAGAAGCGCGGACCTTGGAGGAACGCAAAGCCAGGTCTTCATGTGGGAGGAGTAGGAAATTAGAAATACAAAAAACAAATCTCAGTTGGAAAACTAATTTCCTCACAGTAGGACGAATAGGAACCCCAAATCCCATGATGTAGACGGGAAGATGCCCGCGCCTGCAGCATGGTCTCTGTAGGAGGGTCTGAAGGCCCTTAGAGGAGAGGCAGGCGGCAAGTACAACGGGCTGGAATGTCGTCACTATGTGGTGGGCTAGATCTGTACAAGCCAATCGGGGGGGATGAGCATGTTCTGCAGCCCACTTCGTCTGTCTTTCCGTAGGATTCAAGGAATTGGTAGAGCCAGGGGTCAGAGACAGACAGAAAATGCCCCCACCCCGATTTCCTGAACCTGGCGCTGTAGGAGTTCAAGCTTTGGATCCCCTGTCCCCTGCCAGACTGTCAGTCACTGATATGGTAGAAGCAAAGATTGAGTGAGTGCCTTGCTGATGGGTCATTGTCTAGTCCAGACCCTGACTGTTTTATCCTGGAGATGTGATGTCCCAGTGGGTCAGGTACACCGTCCTGTTTTCAAAAACACTGGTTGGTAAGATGATGCCATGAGGGGATGGGTGTAGGAAAACGGCGCCTCATCCCTGGAGCCTGGCCCCAAAGCAATAAGCTGACACTGGGGCCCCGGGACCAGTCTGCATACAGGCAGATGATCTAGCACAGGCTTCTTACACACTGACCGAGACCCAACCACACAAAGCCGCAGCTAACATTACCTGGAATAAAAAGGACGCTAGCTTGGATCTACTTAAATCAATGCTGGCTATGGATTGTGATCCTGACATAAAGCAGACACATAGGAGGACCAGCAACGCTGAGGGGATTCCTGAACACGGATGCCTGGACACGTGACTAGCCTAGCTAGAGGTCAGAGAGATGGGAAAAACACATCACTGCATAGGTGAGGGAGGGAGTCCTTATAGGTGTCCCGAGGAAAGGCTGGACCAGGCCAGGATACAGGTCAGGCAGAAGGCAATCTAGGGGCCGGAGCACCAAGGCACAGGCTGTAGCAGGACCAAGAACATATAAACTGGCCGCACTCCTGCTACTGGTTGGTGTGTGAGAGACCCGACTAGGCCAATACTCTTCCAAAGGACCTGCCACTACCACAGGCTCTGCTTCCACAATTCCAGCATTACAAAGGCTCAAAATAACATCTCTTATTAGGAGCACTGAGAAAACGTGAGGAGTTACAGGGAGTAGTAGGAGACCGTTCTTATTTCCCAGTGTCCTCCAGGAGTAAATCAAACCCACTCAGCAATGACCTTAGATACCCCTTTTACACCAACTTAAGAATTCCGGGTTGATGCATGTGAACGCGTGCATATCGCAACACATCAAACCTGCGACAGCAGGAGCGCGCATGCATATCGCAGCACATCAAACCTGCGACAGCAGGAGCGCACATGCATATCGCAGCACATCAAACCTGCGACAGCAGGAGTGCACATGCATATCGCAGCATATCAAACCTGCGACAGCAGGAGCGCACGTGCATATCGCAGCACATCAAACCTGCGACAGCAGGAGCGCACATGCATATCGCAGCACATCAAACCTGCGACAGCAGGAGTGCACATGCATATCGCAGCACATCAAACCTGCGACAGCAGGAGTGCACATGCATATCGCAGCATATCAAACCTGCGACAGCAGGAGCGCACGTGCATATCGCAGCACATCAAACCTGCGACAGCAGGAGCGCACATGCATATCGCAGCACATCAAACCTGCGACAGCAGGAGCGCGCATGTATATCGCAGCACATCAAACCTGCGACAGCAGGAGTGCACATGCATATCGCAGCATATCAAACCTGCGACAACAGGAGCGCGCAGGCATATCGCAGCACATCAAACCTGCGACAGCAGGAGTGCACGTGCATATCGCAGCACATCAAACCTGCGACAGCAGGAGCGCGCGTGCATATCGCAGCACATCAAACCTGCGACAGCAGGAGCGCGCGTGCATATCGCAGCACATCAAACCTACGACAGCAGGAGCGCGCATGCATATCGCAGCACATCAAACCTGCGACAGCAGGAGCGTGCATGCATATCGCAGCACATCAAACCTGCGACAGCAGGAGTGCGCATGCATATCGCAGCACATCAAACCTGCGACAGCAGGAGTGCACATGCATATCGCAGCACATCAAACCTGCGACAGCAGGAGCGCGCATGCATATCGCAGCACATCAAACCTGCGACAGCAGGAGCGCGCGTCCATATCGCAGCACATCAAACTTGCGACAGCAGGAGCGCGCATGCATATCGCAGCACATCAAACCTGTGACAGCAGGAGCACGCATGCGTATCGCAGCACATCAAACCTGCGACAGCAGGAGCGCGCATGCGCATTGCACCATATGTCATTACTATTTGTTCCGTCCGTAACAACATTGCCCCGATGTGTACCCGGGCACAAGAGTTCACTAAAGACCTGACGAAGTTACATTGCCCAAAACTTAAGTTAAACATTTTGGCAACGTCAGAAAACTCCCCCGACAGACACAGAACTGGCTCCCAACGTACAATATCAACCGAAAGTCCCTATAATATCATTATCACCTGTACTTTTACCTACAGTATCTGAGGTTTCTACACATAAAATAACATAACAAACTACACACACATTATATACTGTGTATAAGACCAAGATAGGGTCAGCCTCATAAGTCATACATGCATCTAGCCCCAAACCTGCCTCTGCCAAATACCCAACTCGCCCTCCGCTATCTTACTGGTGGCCAAACTTAGGACCTCATTCAGAGTCGGTCGTAAGCGGCTGCTCGGTCGTAACCAAAGTGACGCCCATAAGTGAACAATGCGCCTCCTCTAGCTAGCGAGTGATAGCAGCTAGCGATAGAGTCAGTCGCTGTATGTTAATTTTCTTCTGATGGTTGCGGCCGCTTGTCTTGCGTTGATGCCCACAAAAATAAAAATAAAAAACGCATAGAATAAGCCATCCGCATGAAATATATTTATTCTTATTATTCTCTAATGCAAACGCAGCTGAATCAATTACAAGCCAATTAGCAGTGTTATTAGCTACAACAATCGATTATTAGCTGCTTGCATTGTGTGGCACAAAATAGAAACATCAAACCTAACATCAGTCACATTCGATAGTATCGATTGTACTGTATGGCTTGACAGAGCACGTACCCAACCTCAAGCTGTACAATCAGCCAGGTCTCTAACCTGCTCGCAGAGTGACGTTTTACTACTTCCGGCCTTCTATGTCGGTCGTAGCAGGTAATTTATGTACACCCCTAAAACGCCCTCAAAACGCTGAGGCACGCCTGCGTTTTCAGAACACCACCCCCGTCAACACCCACAAATGGCCTTTCATGTCAATCAACTCCCGGAAGCCACTTCCTGCTCGTAAGCCGTACGATCGACCGCATTTTGGATCGCAAAGCCTCGTACGCACATGCGCACAACTAACCGTGCGCATGCGTGGTTTGGAAACATCGGATGCGTACGACCGAGTGGCCGCTTACGACCGACTCTGAATGAGGTCATTATCTCTTTGAAAGACACTGACCTGGCCCAAAGGCTGGACCCCTGGGCTGTTTCTGGTGGCAATTCAGAAGAGGGATGGACACAGATTTGAGAATCACCCATATGAAGAAAGGAGACTAAACATTAAGTAGTAACAGCTTAAATGACCATCATACAATAGATATAATCTCTTCTTCACCTTTACTAGGTTATATGTGATCTACTGACCAGTGTTCACAACAACGGTTCCCAGAAACACAACCTACCTCCTCGGCCAGGTCCTCTTGGATGCTCTCTCGGATGCAGTGTGGCGGGAAGACCAGGGGGCGACTGAAGTCCATACAGCGGGGTGGAAGGTCCATTTTGCCCTTTCCTGGCATGAGATGAGATGAGCGGCTCTGGGGCTCCCCGGCATCTGGCTTGTTCCCGGAATAGTCCACCTCACTGAGGGTTCGTGCCATCTGCAGCACCGAGCAAGATCGGTCATCCTGGGTGCTCCCGTGAGGCTCTGACATATATGGAGCCTGGGGGGTCGGCAGTGGGGGCCTTTGCTGGGATTTGGGATGGTACTTGGTTTCTGGAGGTTCACTGAAAGTGACACCCACTCTCACTTTGCCCGGTGCAGACTTCTGCTCGGGTTCCTCCGCTTGCCTGGTCTGCAGCTCACTAGACGTCATGTAGAATGGGTTATCCAGCATCTCAAACTCGGTCGATTTGGGGAGAGGAGGTGGTGGGAAATCAGGGGGAGGTAAATTCAGAGTGCCCATATCCTCATCAGATGAAGTCTCCTCCACCCGGGTGGCATGGGGGTACTGGCGGTGTTTGTCTGCGTGTGGTGCCGGCACAGTGATTTGTACCTTATTCTTAGGGGTTGTAGAGGAAGAAGGCTGGCCGTCAGGGGTCAACATCTGATGCGGGACCCCCTCCAAAACGTAATATGCAGGGTTGTTGAAGCTGTTTTTCACACCAAGTCCTTCCCCCTCTGCCTGAGATTCCATCTTACATCTGCAGAGACAGAACAACATACATTCAGCCAGATGGTCACCCGCCTACAAAGCTCCCACCGAGACCAGAATTATTCTCAGAACTTCACAGATGTGCCCTCATACACCTATTCCTTTTGCTGCATGTGGTGTGACTTAGACGCTCTGCCACGGGTACAGTGCCCTCATACACCTATTCCTTATGCTGCATGTGACGCGACTTAGACGCTCTACCACGGGTAGCTATTCCCAAATTTTCTTACTTATTTCTGAATTTAGCGTCTTCCTCACATGCCAGTTGCACCCACTGTCCCTTATAGTGTCCTGGGTACTTAGGACCTCATTCAGAGTCGGTCGAAGCGGCCGCACGGTCATACGGAGAAAGGGGCCGGATATGCAAATGATTCCCTCGCAAGTTGCGTCCCTAAGTTCGGATCGGTAGTTGGCCGACCAAGGGGAGGAAGCGGTCGTAAGACAAAAAAATACGCCCCCTTCTCGTACGCATTGCACGTCATCTCCGGGCATATAAGGATTAATCGAGACCATCGGTAACCATCGGAACTGGTCGTAGAGCTTAAGGTTGACCATACCCTCTCTTAAGCTCTACGATCATGTCAGTGTAAAAACCTCCCATGTCACGTGTGCCATGACACTACTTTGTTAATTATGCACTCCCATAATCCGTATGCACTCCCATAAAACGCTGTTCGCATAATGAGGCACGCCTGCGTTCGGATCTCCACTCCCCCGTTTTCAAGCACCTTCCCCTGTTACCACCCACAAACGCCTCCATCTGTCACTCAAACTAGCGACCTGGCTGTGTTCAAGGAGAGAGAAATTTCTGATCGTAGCGGCTAGTTTGCGCACGCGCATTGCGAACTTTACACATGCGCAGTATAGCGAACATCGGTGGCGTACGACCGTGTGGCCGCAACGACCGACTCTGAATGAGGCCCTTAGTATCAGTATTTTTGTCACATTGGAGTCAGTATAAAGTTGAAGATTAAGCACAGCGCTGAGCGGTGGGAACCACGGCGCGGCTCACTTCTATTGTCCTTCTGTCTTTATATCTAGAGTAGCATCCAAGTCGCACGCAGCTGCTGCACGTAATGCTAGCGCTCGAGGTACCCCAAGCATTGTACTTTTCTCGCATTAGTGGTGGATAAGAAACGCAAATTCTGTAGAAAACTGCAGCGGGACGCATGACACTGCTTAGAGGCTAAGGGCCTGATTAAGACCCGCTCGCGAGCGCATAGCCCTCGGAAGCAGGTCGATGTTTGGCCCCTGCGTATGTGCCGCCTCCGGTGTACGCATGCGCGAGTCCCAGCGAGCCCCGTTTTGTAGGCGGGGAGGGGGGGGGGTGGCTGCACAAACACAGGCGTTCCCTTAGGAACGCCTACCGTTTGTGGGCGGCCCTACTGACATCACTCGTGTGAGTGGTCACCCAAAGCTGTGCGAGCGGCCTGGAGGCCAGGGACAAAAAAAAAAAAAAAGAACGCCCTGATTCAGAGCGAGCGCTCGCAAACAGCGTGCGCCTCTGAATCAGGCCCTAAGTTTGTGGGGCGCCAAATCAGGATATTCGGCACAATTTGAGGATAGCTGTCTATGGACACATCTGTATCAGTCTGGTTGTCTGTTAGACCCCTGTGAACATAAGAAATTATTAACCACGTTCTACATTATAGATCACACTGTGGAGCGGATGTAGAAAGCATCGCATTTCGGATGAGATACATCCCGCAGCTTATAGCATGCATACCGATAAGCATACCGATCTTTGCAATCAGATGACTTCTGGGTCTAGGAACCTGTCAGCGCATGCGCGAGCCACGGGGACCCTGGGAGGGCTCCTATTGGACCCCGCTCAGGGGACCTTGCGGAAAGAAGTACATAGACTTCTATTAGGTGATGCCATCTATAGTTGGCGTCGACTATCGGGTACAAGCTTTGTACATATGGAAAATGTGGTCAAACTTCCTTTTCAGGGTTTTGACCACATTTTCCCGTTAGTACATCCCGTCCTGTTACACTGCGAGGAGACTTAGCAGGGTGTGACTGTGTATGTGGATTATTCTCATCCCCCCTATATTTATATTCCTGTTATCTAGTCCCAACCCATCCAGTGCGGTGCGGTAACAATGCTAATCACTGCACCACGGTGGAGAAGAAGTTGGAGAGCAGAAGGAAAGGAGGAGAAGCAGTTGTCCCCAATAACCATAGTAACAGATGTGTGTAATGCTTTATTAAAAGGAAATTCTTCTATTCACTACAGCCTGTGGGTGGGTGAGATGTGCGTGGAATGCCGTATCATGCACAATAAGACTTACCTCTAGTCTCCAATCCTTCCAGCGTTCCCTGAAAACTCACCTCTTCAGACAAGCTTATCAGATTCCAGAACTGCCCACATAACCTTCATAGCCTCTATATCTAATAACATCCCCTCTCACAGCCCACACACAACATCACACATCGTCTTTCTCTCACATCCTCATGACATTTGGCCGACATTCCGGTGTGACTGGATCATGCAGCCCACCAAGAAACTCTGCATTCTGGCTGGCCCTATAGATTGTAAGCATGCGAGCAGGGCCTTCCTACCCATATATCTGTCTGTTATTACCCAGTTTTGTTCTATAAATGTTTCCAACTGTAAAGCGCAACAGAATATGCTACGCTACATAAGAAACTGTTAATAACTGTGAAGGGACTGGGAACATCTGCAGGGGGCACCGAATTGGTGAATGTGAGCTCACCTGGCACAGAAATAAATGAGGAATATTCCCAGGGATCAGCTATGAAATAAAACTTACACACACAGACAAACTACAAACAAGGCTATAATCTCCCCCCTTCCTAAATTAGAACTAATATTGCAACATAAAGATAAGGAGAATAACGGGTGATTGAGGTGGCAGGTGACACGAGCATTCAGGGCACTGCAAACACAACCAACCGTGCCAGGGCCGGATCTTCCTTTACGGTCCCGGGTAACGCATGGGGCGGCCGACTGGTGGCGTGAGATGGACCTTTCTCCGGTTCTTCAAACAATTTCCCAAGGGAAGGACCTGGTGCCTCTGTGGGGAGATGCTTCCGGCCGGCAGACCTAGGAGCAAGAGACAGGCATAGTCTGGGCGTCACACACATAATACAAAGGAGAAAGTGATCTGAAGAAAATATATAGGGCTGGAAGACCCAGCTCACTATAACAGCCAGGAGGCATGCTGGGCGACGGGTGCCCGGCCATGGGCTTTACTAACCACTAGTCAGTATAAATATCATTATTTCAGCCTTCTAAAGACAAATACAATTACGTACAAGTTTTTTTCAAAAATGTTTTAAATCTATTTGTGGGGAAAGGGAGGTGTAGGGAGGACACAGGTAGAGTGGTGGGGGAGACGGGGACAGGTATAGTGGTAGAGAAGGGGGAGAGGTAGAGAGGTGGGAGAAGGGGAGACAGGTAGAGAGGTGGCGGAGGGGGAGACAGGTAGATAGGTGGGGGAGACGGGGACAGGTAGAGAGGTGGGGGGAGTGGGAGACAGGTAGAGTGGTGGGGGAGGGGAGACAGGTAGAGAGGTGGCGAAGGGGAGACAGGTAGATAGGTGTGAGAGTGGGAGACAGGTAGAGTGGTGGGGGAGGGGAGACAGGTAGAGAGGTGGCGGAGGGGAGACAGGTAGATAAGTGTGGGAGACAGGTAGAGAGGTGGCGGAGGGGAGACAGGTAGAGAGGTAGCGGGAGGGGAGACAGGTAGAGAGGTGTGAGAGTGGGAGACAGGTAGAGAAGTGGGGGAGGGGAGACAGGTAGGTGGCGGAGGGGGAGACTGGTAGATAGGTGGCAGAGGGGAGACAGGTAGAGAGGTGGCGGAGAGGAGACAGGTAGGTAGGTGGCGGAGGGGAGACAGGTAGATAGGTGTGAGAGTGGGAGACAGGTAGAGTGGTGGGGGAGGGGAGACAGGTAGAGAGGTGGCGGAGGGGAGACAGGTAGAGAGGTGGCGGAGGGGAGACAGGTAGAGAGGTGGCGGAGGGGAGACAGGTAGAGAGGTGGCGGAGGGGAGACAGGTAGAGAGGTGGCGGAGGGGAGACAGGTAGAGAGGCGGCGGAGGGGAGACAGGTAGAGAGGCGGCGGAGGGGAGACAGGTAGAGAGGCGGCGGAGGGGAGACAGGTAGAGTGGCGGGGGAGGGGAGACAGGTAGGTGGCGGGGGAGGGGAGACAGGTAGGTGGCGGAGGGGGAGACAGGTAGGTGGCGGAGGGGGAGACAGGTAGGTGGCGGAGGGGGAGACAGGTAGATAAGTGTGGGAGTGGGAGACAGGTAAGAGGGGGAGACAGGTAGGTGGCGGAGGGGAGACAGGTAGAGAGGTGTGAGAGTGGGAGACAGGTAGAGGTGGGGGAGGGGAGACAGGTAGGTGGCAGAGGGGGAGACTGGTAGATAGGTGGCAGAGGGGAGACAGGTAGAGAGGTGGCGGAGGGGAGACAGGTAGGTAGGTGGCGGAGGGGAGACAGGTAGATAGGTGTGAGAGTGGGAGACAGGTAGAATGGTGGGGGAGGGGAGACAGGTAGATAGGTGTGAGAGTGGGAGACAGGTAGAGTGGTGGGGGAGGGGAGACAGGTAGGTAGCGGGGGAGGGGAGACAGGTAGGTGGTGGGGGAGGGGAGACAGGTAGGTGGCGGAGGGGGAGACAGGTAGGTGGCGGAGGGGGAGACAGGTAGAGAGGTGTGAGAGTGGGAGACAGGTAGAGAAGTGGGGGAGGGGAGACAGGTAGGTGGCGGAGGGGGAGACTGGTAGATAGGTGGCAGAGGGGAGACAGGTAGGGAGGTGTGAGAGTGGGAGACAGGTGGAGAGGTGGCGGAGGGGAGACAGGTAGGTGGCAGAGGGGGAGACAGGTAGGTGGCGGAGGGGGAGACAGGTAGGTGGCGGAGGGGGAGACAGGTAGATAGGTGGGGGAGGGGAGACAGGTAGGTAGGTGGGGGAGGGGAGACAGGTAGGTAGGTGGGGGAGACAGGTAGGTGGTGGAGGGGAGACAGGTAGAGTGGTGGGGGAGAGGGAAATCACATTGCACTATACATTACTTGGCGTAGTCGTGGTTGGGTCGGGACATTGATGGGGGCTTCCCTTTTACTGCTCCCGTCTCATCCTTGTCAATGCTGATCCATTCTGCAGGAGGAAAGGGACAAAGGTGTAGATCATTGGAGATGTGGCAGCATGTAGAGAGTAACCCGATACTGTACACTATTAGTAACCATGATCCTAAGTGATGCATGGGGGTGTGTAATGTTACTTTCCCTTACCGTACAGACGCTCCCTGGTGCCCATACGCTCTGCGGGCACTCGCACCTTCATACAGCCGCGTATGTTGCCGGTCTCCTCTCCGCGGTGAGATAGGTAGGTCAGGAACTGCTGGGACGTACTGCCGATCATAGACTTTAACGCAATCACACATTCCCCTGCAATGGCGGCAGACACAGGTGTCAGTACTCACGTTTCTGGGGTCCGCTTCTCATTCCCTCGTACATGAGGGTTAATAAAATAGATCATTTACATTCAGGCACATAATAGTTTAACGTGGGGTCTCCTACTCCTGACCTTATTACCATGGAACGCGGTGACGCCAAAACATAAGTGATACAATTATATAATATACAACGACGCTGAGTATATCGCCTCTGTAGCCAGACTTTTCTGATTTGAGTGGTAAAAATAAAAGCAAAGTGTTTCGGAAACGCCATTTATTTATAAAAGACTAAAGGAAGTAGCAGAATAAAACACAACGTACAAGTTAGGGCAGGGGTTCCCAAACTTTCTCACTTCATGGCACCCCTTAGTGCCCCAGAAATTTTACCCGCCACCCCTATGGCTCCACCAGGGTTAAACTGGTACATAGAGGTCAGACCGTAGTTCCCACTGATAATAACGGAGACTACAGTCTGCAGCGCCAATTAGTCTTCTGCATTAGGCTGTTAGTACATAGCAATCATAAAATGATACAGAAAATGTGGTTTCTACATATTTATATGAAAAACAAATGCTTGATAAATAGTAATGGTTATATTAGGCTCACCCTAAGCATATATATCACTCCTTGACCCTCTGTCCATATATTTTTATGTTCCGCAAGGGACAATATATACACAGGTTCCACAGACTGTATTCAGTAGTCATTTAGGTCCCCAGCAAGGCACAGCAATAGCTGCAATTATGTTAGAAGTACCTGTACTGGGTATGATACTACCCAGCAATGAGATGAGGCAGACGTTACAGCTGGTGGTGCACCTATCTACCGCGGTACTGCCGGGCCCGACTGCTAGGAGACGTCACACTCACAACACTAGCACCGGAGGCTCCAGCTGTCCTCGCCCATTTCCTGCTACAGGGATGTATAGGGATTGGCAGAGCTGCGTGACACCTCCTGCATCAGCAGCGGGCGCCTGCTGGGCCCCTTAGGACCACTCCCTGTAATGACCTTATCGGTAATACAGCGTTGTATAGTGTGGGCACACACCAGATTAATTTGACGGCCCTAATAATTTGAGCTGAGACCACACTAGACTTCACGGGAGCGGCACCCCAGTATGTGAGCTGTGGCACCCCAGGGCGCCGCGGCACACAGTTCGGGAACCTCTGAGTTAGGGAACGAGCAGACAGATGAAGGTTTCCTGCAAGAATGAGAAGTTTAGAGCGGCTACGATTTGTTACCACAAAGCGTGGCCTTCACGGGGGAGGACACGGGAAGAGGAGCAAACAAACTAATCCTTCCCGTGTCCTCCTTACTGTTCCCCATCGCACACGGACTACCTGCACTCAGGATGGGAAATCACGGGTCGGGGTCCTCTCATTAGGGTCACGCATGCACAACTATCTCCGCACATGTGGACCACACTAACCAAGATTCCTGACAACAAACAGATGCACTGCGAGAACGTGGCTGTGGCTGCCACCGATTGTACTAACACGCCTCAGGTAGTGCACAATGGCGCCTGACCAATGTGGAGAATAATCCCGTTACGCAGTGGGACCATCCTGTATGGCGTCGCCTACACTGTCCTTCACCAAAGTCCTCAAGTCCTGCTGAATCTTTGCTCCGGACACGCGATAACGGTCACAGGACGGGTCTTCTACCTTACATAACGCTCCACGAAATAGCATAATATAAGATATAGGGATGTGCAGGCTCGGATAGGTTCGAGTTTGCACGTGGAGTTCGGATTTTTCCCTCCTAAAAAACGGAACTCAGAACGAGGCAAAACGTCATCTTACATGGACGAACATCATCATTCCTGGTCTTTTGTCCAGGAATGATGATGTTCGTCCATGTAAGATGACGTTTTGCCTCGTTCTGAGTTCCGTTTTTTTGGAGGGAAAAATCCGAACTCCACGTGCAAACTCGAACCTATCCGAGCCTGCACATCCCTAATAAGATATAACCTGACATGGTACGAAGTGTAACGTAACGTGTAACACAACCTAGTACAAATGCGTCTGTGATCTGTCCTCACCGTAAGACTCGTATCCATCCATGGACTTCACCGTTAGCAGTAAGTGCTGATCCTGTAGGTACTCGATCTCGGACAGAATAGGCTTCAGCTGCAGGAAGAACAAGATGTGGTTACCGGGAAATAATCATTAAATCTCAGAGTGCGCTTCTGGAAACCATCAGGATAACCGTTACTGTCCAGCGACAGCCGGCTGCTCGGCATTTATTAATGCCGTGGTAACTCATTGGCCAATGCGCAGTCTTGTCTGGTCCTGGTAGGACAGCGCCACCCAGTGGCACCTTCAGGGCAGATTCCAGGAGGCTTCAGGCGTACGTGTGGGGAACGGCTCACAGTAATAATTCATTTGTAGGAATTAAGCTGAAGACATGGAGTTTTTCCTGGTGTCAAAGTACCCTGCAGAATATATCACTATATACCTGTCAGGGGGTAGATGGGACATAGCAACGTTCTGCAGATCACTAGAGAGGTCAGTAATGTAACAATCTGCAGAATTGATCACTATATACCTGTCAATGGGTAGGTGGAACAGAGTAATGTTCTGCAGATCTCTACAGAGATCAGTAACGTAACAATCTGCAGAATAGATCAGTATGTATCTGTCAATGGGTAGGTGGAACAGAGTAATGTTCTGCAGATCTCTAGACATAAAAAGAGGGGAGTTTACCCGCACAGATATTATTGTAAACGTATCTATTTTGAGTCCTTCCTTATTTAACAAATATCACATTGTATGGTAGACATAATGTCTTGCAAATTTCACTACTATTATGAGAGGAGGTGCACCCAAGAATATGTATCACAATCTAGCTATACCAAAAAGAAAAAAAGATAATTCCTTTGTGGGGCACTCACGGACTCAAAAGCTGTATCAATCGAAATTAATAATATTAATCAAATTGAGGAATTGTCATACAATTAATAAAATATAACTTTTATTGGTATTGTTAATAAATAAAAAGTAGTCCGCAAAATATAATATTACAATACAAAAAAATGATATTATTTTATTAATAAAATTGTGTTGCAACCAAATTGTACTGTGTATTTAATGCTATTATATTACCTCTAAATGGTCATATACCTAGGTGTCTGTAACTAAGGGGACATAACCATTATTCACTAATCTTCATGATAAATTGGATAATGTCTCAAGGGTCCATGAGTCTCATATGCCTTTAAAATCATGAAGAAAATTATTTTCGATGGAATGTGAATAAAATTCGGAATCACAAACTTCTAAACGCCTGAATAATCAGGTGTATAGTAGTAATAAAGATAATAATAGACTACCACTATTAAATATCCATAGGTTTGCTTCTAATTATCCCGGAATTAAGTCACCTCTTGCAAAGGTGTCTGGATTGAGAAACGCCCACTGATATATCGATCATCTGTCATGTGACACGGTTAAACCAAATACATCCACATAATCCTAATAATAAAGGGAAGTGTCTTAATCTTCCTTCAAGTGCGTTCTGAAATTAGCGGCTTATGATAGACGTTACAATGTATAAAGAATCAATATCATAAATATCTTGGGGTGATTCCCGAGTTTATAGAACATTGACAAAGTTCAAATATAGTATTACACTTTATTAGGTATGTTCAATCGTATAGGCCAAGCATGTTCACATGACCTCAACAAAAATAACCATATATTTAATATGATATGTTTTATGCACATGCCGTCTAGTTCAACAGCTTATGATGAATGTTTGTAGTACATATCAGAGATCAATGTTATTATCCTTCATAGATCTCTTAAATATAAGTACATTTGTCATTAAACTAATAAACTAGTATCCTTAGTCAATGACAGTCTCCGGGCAAGTCTGATTGTGATTTGTGGGTTTGCACTATATTGACAGAGTTCCACGTATCTCACTGCATCTTGTATTGCAACATGTCAAATACAATGTTGCACTTTGCTATGTATACTCCGTCCTCTGCTCTCAATCATGTAGTCCCCCTGTCTAACAGACACCCTTCATTCTCAGTATCCTTATTCCATAGTGGTTACACAAACACAAACATATAACACATATAAAAATGATACACGCGGGACCGCGTGTCTCCTGACGCGCGTTTCGCTACAACTGCTTAATCATAGGATCCTATGATTAAGCAGTTGTAGCGAAACGCGCGTCAGGAGACACGTGAGTCCGTGAGTGCCCCGCAAAGGAATTATCTTTTTTTCTCTTTGGTATAGCTAGATCTCTAGACATGTCAGCAATGCAATAATCTGCAGAGGATATCAGTATGGACCGGTCAGGGGGCTTAGATCAGGAGGGATGGCGATTATACCGGGAATATTTGTCACGTGATGAGACCTATGAATGTAACCCGCAATGACACCAGCGAGTGAGAGGCCAGCCGCCGGTCACTTACTGTCGGGAGTTGCCTGGAAGACCACTGGACCTTCAGAAAGTTGACATTGTCAATGCTCTGGCTGTCGTTCTCGCTGCTCTTCTTAAACTCTGTGGGAGGAAGACCGCAAATCCCGTTACTCATTTCCACAACCTCTCAGACTCTGAGTGTAATTCTACATTTGTCGGGATTACGGTGACAAAGACACAAATTACAGAAGATAAACCCGCTGAGCCCGGAACGTCCGCATCACAGAAAAACTCAGAGTATTTGAAAAAATTTTTTTGCTGTGGGGAAAAGAAAGTGACACTTTGTGGGGAAAAGAACTAATGCAGCGTTTGCACCCATAATCCACCCCGTCTCCCCCTCCGGCACGGGACACTCACCTTCCAGGCAACCAGAATAGAACTCGATAAAGAACTTTGTTCTGCTTGCTGTCTTCACAATGGCTTCAATGCTCTCAAACTCAATGCAGGCCTGATCTGATGACTTCAGGAGACCTGCAAGTATGACGGAGACTGTGAGCTCACAGGACAAGGAACCTGCGCCAGTGCTGACCCTGGAGCGAGGTGACGTCATCAGTCCTTGGCCATAGTGGCTGGTAATTATACACTACTTACCTTTCTTAGAGACAAACTGCGACGTCACACCGACCTCAAATGATGCAAACACGGGAGAATGGTCACTGGTCATGATGTCATCAGTGCACCCTGAAACCAGACAGGGGAGCCCCCATATTACGTTACAAAACAGACGCTGACCAGGCAGACACATTACATGCATACAGCACAAGAGCAAAACTGAACGTCAGAACGGAGAATTCAGTCAATGGATGAATCACGCGACACGCGTTATACATCCACATCATAATGAGATGAGCTGCACCGACCTGTAACATGCGAGCGCCCAGTGTGTAATAACCTTATAACCTACAGAGAATGTGTGATAGCCGCCCAAATACAGAATATTGTCCTCATACGCCTAGCGTGTTTACGCCTTGCAGCGCGAGATTCCCGGCGTAACTGACATACTTTGAGATGTGTGGTTTACTCATGACATTTTGAGGCTTATTCCCATTGCAAATGCAGTGACCCATCCACTCGCTGTGCGTTACAGACGCCGGGCTGCGAATTTAACCGCACAGGAATTTGTTTTACACCCGTAGAGAGTCGCAGAAAAAGCACAACGGAACTTGGCTTAGAAAAAGCCCTTCTTATACAGAATCAGGCTCAATGTACAAACGTCACACACCCTGGGCCTGACTCAGAGCCGGACGCTCTGACCAGAGCGCTCGCTCTGAATCAGGGCCCTCCTACCTAAACTTGGAGCGGCCTCCTTGCCGCTCGCATAGCTGTGGGTTACCAGCATATGCGAGCGGCCAAAAAGATGGTCGCGATGGTCAATACCATCGCGACCAATCGGGCTTGCGACGAGACCCTGCGGTAGGGTCTCGGTGACCGCAAACCCTGGAGTGATTTTGGCTCTATCAGAGCCAAAATCACTCCCACTGACATCACTAGTGATGTCAGTGGGGCCGGACCCAGACGGTAGGCGTTCCCGTGGGAACGCCTCCGTCTGGCAGCCACGCCCCCGGCACGCCCACCAAAGGGGGCATGCTGTCAATCAACATCGACAGCACTCCCCCTTTGGTGCGAGACCCATAACGGCGGCTCCCTCCGTCGTGCGCATGCGCACTAGGGCACCATCGACCCGCTTGCGAGCGCTCAGCGCTCGCGAGCGGGTCTGAATCAGGCCCCCTGATCAGTATCAGCCAGCAATGTAGTTTCATTGCTCCCAGTTGGTTTGTTCATGCGAGTAAGATGCACATTTTGAGCGAGAAAAACGCGCGGAGGATCTATCTGCCGCGACTTGAGCAACAGTGCGTTAGGACACATCTGTAAGCTCTGCTGTCATCCCCTTGGTGGAAACACGGCATATAAACATCTATTTTACATTATAGGGATGTAAAGTATCATTGGAGCGTCTAGCGTCCATTCTAGCACCCTGCGCCTGCCACAACCCACACACTCTCTGCTCTGGTGCTTCTAGCACACACAAACTGCTGAGATACAGACCAGGGTGTGCTAGAAGCACCAGAGCAGAGAGCGACACCCCAGGCAGGAAAGAGGAACTGCACGGGTTGTGGCAGGTGCAGGGTGCTAGAAAAGAACACTAAGGGGTCTATTTACTAAGCAGTGTTAGGAGACGGCGTGAACAGTGATAAGGTACCAGCCAATCAGATCCCAACTGGCATCTCACAGGCTTGTGTTTGAAAGTTGACAGTTGGGAGCTGATTGGCTGGTACCTTATCACTTTTCACTCTGTCTCCTAACACTGCTTAGTAACTAGACCCCTAAGCTTTGTCCTGTATAATAATGATGAGATGTAATATCTCTGTCAGTTACACGAGGGAAACTTATTGCAGGTGTATTAATTCCACTTGTGGATTATATGTAACAAGCACAGCACCAGCAGAAACAGACAAGTTACCCCTGCACGGCACAGGGCATACTGTACATGTTGAGGCGATTTTCTGACAGGAACAGATAATAAAATAACACTGTGGGGGAGTCAGGAACAAAAGTTTATACTGTAGATAATTGATCTTTGCACAATGTAAAGGTTTCGGGTCATCTAGAAACTTGTGTTAGAAAGTGACCGAATCCCCTGCTGGCCCCTAGTACACATATCTCCGGCCAGACGTGTTCATACACACATTATAAACTACACGTATGTTCTGTATACCTATCCATGTACTAAGACAAACACTAGAGCCGCCGTATACAGTGGCTAATGTCTCCTGATGCCACGGTCAGGATCACCATGGGACGGGACCATACTGGTTATTGTGGTGTGTTGGATAAACACGTTCCTGACATTAGTTTTATGTCCTTCCTAGTTCTGGGTTTTAGGTAGAGAAAGAAAATCTCTGCAGAACAGGCCAGGAGACTTCACGCCACCTCTTGTCTTTCACCGAACCTCCGTACAAGCACATCAAATATCAGAGTGTCAGCTCACCGTACGAGTTACAAATAATGTGGGTTTCCGGGTAAGACTTCCACAGGATACGGTCACACCAGGAAGGGACGTTTGTACGGACCTGGAATACAGCCAAGAAGAGGAAAGTGTGTATACCGGAGACCTGACTGGCGAGCGTTCCGATGGCACAAGCCGAGCACACGGGAGCTGGCCCAGGGGAGGCACTAATGCTTGGGATAATTATCAATGGAAATCACTATGTGACAGGGAGGAAGGAAACACCGGGAATAAACCCTGCAGAGGGAAGAGGAGAGCAAACCAACGCCAGGAGACAGGAAGAGACAGGAGATGTAATACATGGTAACTCATGGCTGGCTAGGCATGCTGGGACTTATAGTTTTACAAGAATAGTAGAGCCACAGGGACATGTGACCCCTTACCCCGGTGGGCTTGTGTTTGTGATACACGTATGTGTCTCTGGATCCTCTCTCATAGCGATATGTGGGGGGATAGGTGATCTCTTCCTCACCTGAAAAACAGGGACAATAACAGAAGGGAGGTGAGTAAATAGTGGGATGAGACCAGCATGCAACAAGGAAGGGCAAGGGAGGCTGCTGGTGGAGATGGGGGGCATGCGGTGATGATGAGGAAATGGGGGACATGCGGTGATGATGAGGAAATGGGGGACATGCGGTGATGAGGAGGAGATGGGGGACATGCAGTGATGATGAGGAGATGGGGACATGGGGTGATGATGAGGAGATGGGGGACATGCGGTGATGATGAGGAGATGGGGGACATGCGGTGATGATGAGGAAATGGTGGACAAATGCAGTGATGAGGAGGTGATGGGGGGACATACGGTGATGAGGTGGAGATGGGGGGACATGCGGTGATGAGGAGGAGATGGGGGACATGCGGTGATGAGGAGGAGATGGGGGACATGCGGTGATGATGAGGAGATGGAGGACATGCAGTGATGAGGAGGAGATGGAGGACATGCAGTGATGAGGAGGAGATGGGGGACATGCAGTGATGAGGAGGAGATGGGGGACATGCAGTGATGAGGAGGAGATGGGGGACATGCGGTGATGAGGAGGAGATGGGGGACATGCGGTGATGAGGAGGAGATGGGGGACATGCGGTGATGAGGAGAAGATGGGGGACATGCGGTGATGAGGAGGAGATGGGGGACATGCGGTGATGGGGGACATGCAGTGATGAGGAGATGGGGGACATGCGGTGATAAGGAGATGGGGGACATGCACTGATGAGGAGATGGGGGACATGCAGTGATAAGGAGATGGGGGACATGCAGTGATAAGGAGATGGGGACATGCAGTGATAAGGAGATGGGGACATGCAGTGATGAGGAGATGGGGGACATGCGGTGATGAGGAGGAGATGGGGACATGCAGTGATGAGGAGATGGGGGACATGCGGTGATGAAATGAAGTTTATAGGAGAGATGAGGGGAAGGTGATGTTGAGACTGGAGAGATGAGGGGAATGTGATGATGATGATAATGTTACAGGAGAGATGAGGGGAATGTGGTGATGATGATAATGTTACAGGAGAGATGAGGGGAATGTGGTGATGATGATAATGTTACAGGAGAGATGAGGGGAATGTGGTGATGATGATGTTACAGGAGAGATGAGGGGAATGTGGTGATGATGATAATGTTACAGGAGAGATGAGGGGATTGTGATGATGATAATGTTAAAGGAGAGATGAGGGGAATGTGGTGATGGTGATGATGTTACAGGAGAGATGAGGGGAATGTCGTGATGATAATGTTACAGGAGAGATGAGGGGAATGTGGTGATGATGATGTTGTTACAGGAGAGATGAGGGGAATGTGGTGATGATGATGATGTTACAGGAGAGATGAGGGGAATGTGGTGATGATGATAATGTTACAGGGGAGATGAGGGGAATGTGGTGATGATAATGTTACAGGAGAGATGAGGGGAATGAGGTGATGATGATGATGTTACAGGAGAGATGAGGGGAATGTGGTGATGATGTTACAGGAGAGATGAGGGAAATGTGATGATGGTACAATAGATATGGGGTGGATGTGATGATGATAATGTTACAGGAGAGATGGGGGGAATGTGGTGATGATGATAATGTTACAGGAAAGATGAGGGGAATGTGGTGATGATGATAATGTTACAGGAGAGATGAGGGGAATGTGGTGATGATGATAATGTTACAGGAGAGATGAGGGGAATGTAGTGATGATGATAATGTTACAGGAGAGATGAAGGAAATGTGGTGATGATAATGTTACAGGAGAGATGAGGGGAATGTGGTGATGATGATAATGTTACAGGAGAGATGAGGGGAATGTGGTGATGATGATAATGTTACAGGAGAGATGAGGGGAATGTGGTGAAGATGATAATGTTACAGGAGAGATGAGGGGAATGTGGTGATGATGATAATGTTACAGGAGAGATGAGGGGAATGTGGTGATGATGATAATGTTACAGGAGAGATGAGGGGAATGTGGTGATGATGATAATGTTACAGGAGAGATGAGGGGAATGTGGTGATGATTATGTCACAGGAGAAATAAGGGGGATGTGATGATGATGTTGTTACAGGAGAGATGAGGGGAATGTGGTGATGATGATAATAGTACAGGAGAGATGAGGGGAATGTGGTGATGATGATAATGTTACAGGAGAGATGAGGGGAATGTGATGATGATAATGTTGCATGAGAGATGAGGGGAATGTGGTGATGATGTTACAGGTGAGATGAGGGGAATGTGATGATGTTACAATAGGTATGGGGTGGATGTGATGATGATGATAATGTTACAGGAGAGATGAGGGGAATATGATAATATTACAACAGATATGGGGTGGATGTGATGATGATGATAATGTTACAGGAGAGATGAGGGGGATGTGATGATGATGATTATGTTACAGGAGAAATAAGGGGGATGTGATGATGATGTTGTTACAGGAGATATGAGGGGAATGTGATAATGTTACAGGGAAGATGAAGGGGACGTGATGATGATAACGTTATAAGAGAGATGAGGTGAATGTAATGATGATGATTATAATGTTACAGGAGAAATAAGGGGGATGTGATGATGATGATAATGTTACAGGATAGATAAGGGGGATGTGATGATGATGATGATGATAATGTTACAGGATAGATAAAGGGGATGTTATGAAGAGGTAATACGAGAGAAGAGAGGGATGTGATGATGATGTTATACACAAGAGGGGGGAATGTGGTGATGATGATAACGTTACAGGAGAGATGAGGGGGATGTGATGATGATGATTATGTTACAGGAGAAATAAGGGGGATGTGATGATGATGTTGTTACAGGAGAGATGAGGGGGATGTGATGATGATGATTATGTTACAGGAGAAATAAGGGGGATGTGATGATGATGTTGTTACAGGATATATGAGGGGAATGTGATAATGTTACAGGGAAGATGAAGGGGACGTGATGATGATAACGTTACAAGAGAGATGAGGTGAATGTAATGATGATGATTATAATGTTACAGGAGAAATAAGGGGGATGTGATGATGTTACAATAGATATGGGGTGGATGTGATGATGATAATGTTACAGGAGAGATGGGGGGAATGTGGTGATGATGATAATGTTACAGGAGAGATGAGGGGAATGTGGTGATGATGATAATGTTACAGGAGAGATGAGTGGAATGTGGTGATGATGATGTTGTTACAGGAGAGATGAGGGGGATGTGATGATGATGATTATGTTACAGGAGAAATAAGGGGGATGTGATGATGATGTTGTTACAGGAGATATGAGGGGAATGTGATAATGTTACAGGGAAGATGAAAGGGACGTGATGATGATAACGTTACAAGAGAGATGAGGTGAATGTAATGATGATGATTATAATGTTACAGGAGAAATAAGGGGAATGTGATGATGTTACAATAGATATGGGGTGGATGTGATGATGATAATGTTACAGGAGAGATGGGGGGAATGTGGTGATGATGATAATGTTACAGGAGAGATGAGGGGAATGTGGTGATGATGATAATGTTACAGGAGAGATGAGGGGAATGTGGTGATGATGATAATGTTACAGGAGAGATGAGGGGAATGTAGTGATGATGATAATGTTACAGGAGAGATGAGGGAAATGTGGTGATGATAATGTTGCAGGAGAGATAAGGGGGATGTGATGATGATGATAATGTTACAGGATAGATAAGGGGGATGTTAAGAAGAGGTAATACGAGAGAAGAGAGGGATGTGATGATGATGTTATACACAAGAGGGGGGAATGTGGTGATGATGATAACGTTACAGGAGAGATGAGGGGAATGTGGTGATGATGATAATGTTACAGGAGAGATGGGGGGAATGTGGTGATGATGATAATGTTACAGGAGAGATGGGGGAATGTGGTGATGATGATAATGTTACAGGAGAGATGAGGGGAATGTAGTGTGATAATGTTACAGGAGAGATGAGGGGAATGTGGTGATGATGATGATGTTACAGGAGAGATGAGGGGAATGTGGTGATGATGATGATGTTACAGGAGAGATGAGGGGAATGTGGTGAAGATGATAATGTTACAGGAGAGATGAGGGGAATGTGGTGAAGATGATAATGTTACAGGAGAGATGAGGGGAATGTGGTGATGATGATAATGTTACAGGAGAGATGAGGGGAATGTGGTGATGATGATAATGTTACAGGAGAGATGAGGGGAATGTGGTGATGATGATAATGTTACAGGAGAGATGGGGGAATGTGGTGATGATGATAATGTTACAGGAGAGATGAGGGGAATGTGGTGATGATGATGATGTTACAGGAGAGATGAGGGGAATGTCGTGATGATAATGTTACAGGAGAGATGAGGGGAATGTGGTGATGATGATGATGTTACAGGAGAGATGAGGGGAATGTCGTGATGATAATGTTACAGGAGAGATGAGGGGAATGTGGTGATGATGATGATGTTACAGGAGAGATGAGGGGAATGTCGTGATGATAATGTTACAGGAGAGATGAGGGGAATGTGGTGATGATGATGATGTTACAGGAGAGATGAGGGGAATGTCGTGATGATAATGTTACAGGAGAGATGAGGGGAATGTGGTGATGATGATGATGTTACAGGAGAGATGAGGGGAATGTCGTGATGATAATGTTACAGGAGAGATGAGGGGAATGTGGTGATGATGATGACGTTACAGGAGAGATGAGGGGAATGTCGTGATGATAACGTTACAGGAGAGATGAGGGGAATGTGGTGATGATGATGATGTTACAGGAGAGATGAGGGGAATGTGGTGATGATAATGTTACAGGAGAGATGAGGGGAATGTGGTGATGTTACAATAGATATGGGGTGGATGTGATGATGATAATGTTACAGGAGAGATGGGGGGAATGTGGTGATGATGATAATGTTACAGGAAAGATGAGGGGAATGTGATGATGATGATAATGTTACAGGAGAGATGAGGGGAATGTGGTGATGATAATGTTACAGGAGAGATGAGGGAAATGTGGTGATGATGATGATGTTACAGGAGAGATGAGGGGAATGTGGTGATGATAATGTTACAGGAGAGATGAGGGAAATGTGGTGATGATGATGATGTTACAGGAGAGATGAGGGGAATGTCGTGATGATAATGTTACAGGAGAGATGAGGGGAATGTGGTGATGATAATGTTACAGGAGAGATGAGGGGAATGTGGTGATGATGATGATGTTACAGGAGAGATGAGGGGAATGTGGTGATGATGATAATGTTACAGGGGAGATGAGGGGAATGTGGTGATGATAATGTTACAGGAGAGATGAGGGGAATGTGGTGATGATGATGATGTTACAGGAGAGATGAGGGGAATGTGGTGATGATGATAATGTTACAGGAGAGATGAGGGGAATGTGGTGATGATTATGTTACAGGAGAAATAAGGGGGATGTGATGATGATGTTGTTACAGGAGAGATGAGGGGAATGTGGTGATGATGATAATATTACAGGAGAGATGAGGGGAATGTGGTGATGATGATAATAGTACAGGAGAGATGAGGGGAATGTGGTGATGATGATAATGTTACAGGAGAGATGAGGGGAATGTGATGATGATAATGTTGCATGAGAGATGAGGGGAATGTGGTGATGATGTTACAGGAGAGATGAGGGGAATGTGATGATGTTACAATAGGTATGGGGTGGATGTGATGATGATGATAATGTTACAGGAGAGATGAGGGGAATATGATAATATTACAACAGATATGGGGTGGATGTGATGATGATGATAATGTTACAGGAGAGATGAGGGGGATGTGATGATGATGATTATGTTACAGGAGAAATAAGGGGGATGTGATGATGATGTTGTTACAGGAGATATGAGGGGAATGTGATAATGTTACAGGGAAGATGAAGGGGACGTGATGATGATAACGTTATAAGAGAGATGAGGTGAATGTAATGATGATGATTATAATGTTACAGGAGAAATAAGGGGGATGTGATGATGATGATAATGTTACAGGATAGATAAGGGGGATGTGATGATGATGATGATAATGTTACAGGATAGATAAAGGGGATGTTATGAAGAGGTAATACGTGAGAGGAGAGGGATGTGATGATGATGTTATACACAAGAGGGGGGAATGTGGTGATGATGATAACGTTACAGGAGAGATGAGGGGAATGTGGTGATAATGATAATGTTACAGGAGAGATGGGGGGAATGTGGTGATGATGATAATGTTACAGGAGAGATGGGGGAATGTGGTGATGATGATAATGTTACAGGAGAGATGAGGGGAATGTAGTGTGATAATGTTACAGGAGAGATGAGGGGAATGTGGTGATGATAATGTTACAGGAGAGATGAGGGGAATGTGGTGATGATAATGTTACAGGAGAGATGAGGGGAATGTGGTGATGATGATGATGATGTTACAGGAGAGATGAGGGGAATGTGGTGATGATGTTACAGGAGAGATGAGGGGAATGTGATGATGTTACAATAGATATGGGGTGGATGTGATGATGATAATGTTACAGGAGAGTTGGGGGGAATGTGGTGATGATGATAATGTTACAGGAGAGATGAGGGGAATGTGGTGATGATGATAATGTTACAGGAGAGATGGGGGGAATGTGGTGATGATGATAATGTTACAGGAGAGATGGGGGAATGTGGTGATGATGATAATGTTACAGGAGAGATGAGGGGAATGTAGTGTGATAATGTTACAGGAGAGATGAGGGGAATGTGGTGATGATAATGTTACAGGAGAGATGAGGGGAATGTGGTGATGATAATGTTACAGGAGAGATGAGGGGAATGTGGTGATGATGATGATGTTACAGGAGAGATGAGGGGAATGTGGTGATGATGTTACAGGAGAGATGAGGGGAATGTGATGATGTTACAATAGATATGGGGTGGATGTGATGATGATAATGTTACAGGAGAGATGGGGGGAATGTGATGATGATGATAATGTTACAGGAGAGATGAGGGGAATATGATGATATTACAACAGATATGGGGTGGATGTGATGATGATGATGATAATGTTATAGGAGAGATGAGGGGGATGTGATGATGATGATTATGTTACAGGAGAAATAAGGGGGATGTGATGATGATGTTGTTACAGGAGAGATGAGGGGAATGTAAAGATGATGATTATAATGTTACAGGAGAAATAAGGAGGGTGTGATGATGATGATGATGATGATGATAATGTTACAGGATAGATAAGGGGGATGTGATGAAGAGGTAATAGGAGAGACGAGAGGGATGTGATGATGATGTTATACACAAGAGGGGGGAATGTGGTGATGATGATGTTACAGGAGAGATGAGGATGATGTGGTGATGATGATAATGTTACAGGAGAGATGAGGGGAATGTGGTGATGCTGATAATGTTACAGGAGAGATGAGGAGGATGTAGTGATGATGATAATGTTACAGGAGAGATGAGGGGAATGTGATGATGATAATGTTACAGGAGAGAAGAGGGGAATGTGGTGATGATGAAGTTACAGGAGAGATGAGGGGAATGTGGTGATGATAATGTTACAGGAGAGATGAGGGGAATGTGATGATGATAATGTTACAGGAGAGAAGAGGGGAATGTGGTGATGATGATAATGTTACAGGAGAGATGAGGGGAATGTGGTGATGATGATGTTACAGGAGAGATGAGGGGAATGTGATGATGATGTTACAGGAGAGATGAGGGGAATGTGATGATGATAATGTTACAGAAGAGATGAGGGGAATGTGGTGATGATGATAATGTTACAGGAGAGATGAGGGGAATGTGGTGATGATAATGTTACAGGAGAGATGAGGGGAATGTGGTGATGATGATAATGTTACAGGAGAGATGAGGGGAATGTGGTGATGATAATGTTACAGGAGAGATGGGGGGAATGTGGTTATGATGATGTTAGATACAAGAGATGGGGGGAATGTGGTGGTGATTATATGAAGGGAAATAGTGAATATGGGTGGAGAACAGGACTTACTAAAACGTAAGAAGATCTTGTTTTTCTCTTTCTCGAGGTTCAGCTGGTCCACTTTAAGCAACGGATCAAATTCTTTGCGGTTGATAAAATTCAGGATCTCCTGCAAGCCGTGATATATTGTGCAAGATTTATTTATTTACACATATATGCATATATATATATATATATATATATATATATATATATATGCACACACATATATATATATTGATATACACATACATACATAAACGGGAATATATATTTTACTATATTCACGGTCCGATACAGTCACAATGTTAATCTTCACAACTGTGCAATGTGATCGGCCTGCACTGAGTCACATGATATTACTACTCATCATCTCTGAGTTAAGCTGGGTACATACTATATGATATCTTGTATGACATACTGTTCAGGGATCAGAGCGATATATGGCACACATCGCACAGTGTGTACGCCCGAACAGTCATTGGCGGCCGCCATTCATCGCATTATCCAATGTGTTGTGCTGCACAGAAGATGGAACGATGCAATGAACGACACAATGCAGTTACAGGCAGTATGTAACGACACATCACACCTTCGTACATGGGATCGTGCCGTGTGTGCGACACGCACGATGTATCGTTACATCACATCGTATAGTGTGAACCCAGCTTTAGAATCACCTACAGAAAAATATCTGAGAAAGGAAAATATAATTTATAATTAAGGACCTAATTCCGAGTTGCAAGTAAAGCGGTCAGAAGCGCGGACGCCCGCAGAACCAAATTTACTACCTTATACTAATGCGACTATCCGTCTGTCGTCATGTGCACAGACGCGGTACTTCCTGTAATTCCGTCTGCAGCCGTCATCATTAGTGTTGCCGCTTACTCTCACGCCATGCTGGGGGCAAAAGCTCCGACTGATATAGACGTCCCATTTCCGTCAGCACACCGCAAACAAGCATGGAAACTGGCCTGCATGCCAGCGAGTGTCCCATGATACTCTCACGAGATGGAGTGCGTCTGCATATCTCTATATAATACCGGCATACATAGCCCTATATAGTACCAGCACATATAGCCTTATATAATACCGGCATGCATAGCCCTATATAATACCGGCATGCATAGCCCTATATAATACCAGCACACATAGCCCTATATAATACCGGCATACATAGCCCTATATAATACCAGCATACATAGACCTATATAATACCAGCATACATAGCCCTATATAATACCAGCACACATAGCCCTATATAATACCAGCACACATAGCCCTATATAATACCAGCACACATAGCTCTATATAATACCAGCATACATAGCCCTATATAATACCAGCACACATAGCCCTATATAATACCAGCACACATAGCCCTATATAATACCAGCATACATAGCTCTATATAATACCAGCATACACAGCTCTATATAATACCGGCATACATAGCCCTATATAATACCGGCATACATAGCCCTATATAATACCGGCATACGTAGCCCTATATAATACCGGCATACATAGCCCTATATAATACCGGCATACATATCCCTATATAATACCGGCATACACAGCCCTATATCATACCAGCAGTAATGCTTGCTGTAACCTTGGGGCAGTTCAGACCCTACTATACAATCCCTATGAATAAATCCCCTTTACACGTATCTCCTCTATTATTTCTGCTGATGTCTTCGCCTTATTGCCAGCGGCTCCAGTATGCAAATATCGGAGGAAATAGATTTAATTAATTAGAAAAATTTCTAAATGTATTTTGCACGTCAAAAATGCTTCCATGTTATGTAATGTAAAGATGACCTGCCCTTTGCTTGCCACAGACTACAGTATTCCCACAAAACACACTCAGCCGGCCTGTATAGCATATCACTGGGGACGAGTCGCCTTTTGCGTCCTCAGCAATAATAAGTAACACACTCAGCCGGCCTGTATAGCCTATCATTGGGGACGAGTCGCCTTCTGCGTCCTCAGCAATAATAAGTAACACACTCAGCTGGCCTGTATAACCTATCATTGGGGACGATTCGCCTTTTGCGTCCTCAGCAATAATAAGTAACACGCTGCTGGGAATGTCACACACACCGCGGCCCCCTCACCTGTACGTCCATATCTAGACGGTAATTCAGATCCCCAAACCAGAAGAGGTGCGTGAACCGGAGGGAAATATCAAAGGAGTTTAGCTGCTTGTCTCCCAGAGAGAGAAGCCGCAATATGTCCAGGTAATTCTGGTTCCGCCTGATGTTGGGAGAGAAAAGACACGGTTACAGAGAGACCCCCGCTTCAGTCAGGACCCCTGGACACAACCACCCGAGGGGAGAGACAGACATTGGCCTCCAAAGGGTCCCGTTTACCAGTGTCAGGTGTTTAACCCCTTCTGGGGCAGTAGTACTTACCGCGCAGTCTTCTCATTCCCCGAGGTCAGGTGACAGTTCACAAAGCCAAACGAGGTCCCATTAAACATGAAAGATACCCCGACCGCGCCTTTATTCCCTGCGTAATTAGACCATGGTATTACACATGACATGCTCTCCCACACCCAGCCAAACCATACAGGCATCTCCAACAAACGGCCAATCTCTCAGACACCCCACACTAATGTACACCCCCTCATTGCATCACCTGCCACACTAACGTACACCCCTACATACCACACGCATACCGGACACCTCCACATCCCACACCATAACATACACCCCCACATCCCACACAGTATACCACCACATACCACACGGTACACTCCCACATACCACACGGTACACTCCCACATACCACATGGTACACCCCCACATCCCACACCGTAACACACCCCACAAAGTGACATACATCCCCACATCCCACACCATAATGTATACCCCCACATCCCACACTGTAACACACACCCCACATCTCACACTGTAACATCCACCGCACAAAGTAACATACACCCCCACATCCCACACCATAAAGTACACCCCAACATTCCACAGCATAACGCACATACCCACACGGTACACTCCCACATCCCACAGCGTAACTTACAGCCCCACATACCACACGGTACACCCCCACATCCCACAGCATAACATACACCCCACAAAGTAACATATACCCCCACATCCCACACAGTACACCCCCACATCCCACACCTTAACGCACACCCCCACATCGTAACGCACACCCCCACATCCCACACCGTAACGCACACCCCCACTCCCACACTAACATACAACCCCACATCCCACACCGTAACACACCCCACAAAGTGACATACATCCCCACATCCCACACCATAAAATACCCCCACATCCCACACTGTACACCCCCACATCCCACATCTCACACTGTAACATACACCCCACATCCCACACCATAAAGCACACCCCCACATACCACACGGTACAACCCCACATACCACAGCGTAACTTACACCCACACATACCACAGCGTAACGTACACCCCCACATACCACAGCGTAAAGTAACACCCCCACATCCCACACACCACAGCGTAACGTACACCCCCACATACCACAGCATAACGTACACCCCCACATCCCACACAGTACACCCCACATCCCAGACCATAACGCACACCCCCACATCCCACAGTGTAACATACACCTCCACATCCCACACAGTAACGTACATCCCACACCGTAACGTACATCCCCACATCCCACACCCTTACATACACCCCCACATCCCACACCGTAACGTACATCACACACCATAACGTACATCCCCACATCCCACACCCTTACATACACCCCCACATCCCACAAAGTAACGTACATCCCACACCGTAACGTACACCCCCACATCCCACACCCTTACATACACCCCCACATCCCACACCGTAACGTACATCACACACCATAACGTACATCCCCACATCCCACACCCTTACATACACCCCCACATCCCACACCGTAACGTACATCACACACCATAACGTACATCCCCACATCCCCCACCCTTACATACACCCCCACATCCCACACCGTAACGCACACCCCCACATCCCACACCGTAACGCATACCCCGACATCCCACACTGTAACATACACCCTCACATCGTAACGCACACCCCCACATCCCACACCGTAACATACACCCCCACATCCCACACCATGAAGTACACCGCCACATCCCACAGCGTAACGCACATACCCACATCCCACACGGTACACTCCCACATCCCACAGCGTAACTTACAGCCCCGCATACCACACGGTATACCCCCACATCCCACAGCGTAACATACACCCCACAAAGTAACATATACCCCCACATCCCACACAGTACACCCCCACATCCCACACCATAACGCACACCCCCACATCCCACACCGTAACGCACACCCCCACATCCCACACTGTAACATACAACCCCACATCCCACACTGTAACACACCCCACAAAGTGACATACATCCCCACATCCCACACCATAATATACCCCCACATCCCACACTGTACACCCCCACATCCCACACCGTAACGCACACCCCACATCTCACACTGTAACATACACCCCACAAAGTAACATACACCCCCACATCCCACACCATAAAGCACACCTCCACATACCACAGCGTAATGTACACCCCCACATCCCACACGGTACACCCCCACATACCACAGCGTAACGTACACCCCCACATCCCACACTGTACACCCCCACATACCACAGCGTAACGTACACCCCCACATACCACAGCATAACGTACACCCCCACATCCCACACAGTACACCCCACATCCCAGACCATAACGCACACCCCCACATCCCACAGTGTAACATACACCTCCACATCCCACAGAGTAACGTACATCCCACACCGTAACGTACATCCCCACATCCCACACCCTTACATACACCCCCACATCCCACACCATAACGTACATCACACACCATAACGTACATCCCCACATCCCCCACCCTTACATACACCCCCACATCCCACACCGTAACGCACACCCCCACATCCCACACCGTAACGCACACCCCGACATACCACACTGTAACATACACCCTCCCATCGTAACGCACACCCCCACATCCCACACCGTAACATACACCCCCACATCCCACACCGTAACGTACACCCCCACATCCCACACCGTAACGTACATCCCCATATCCCACACCCTTACATAAAACCCCCACATCCCACACCGTAACGCACACCCCCACATCCCACACCGTAACATACACCCCACAAAGTAACATATACCCCCACATCCCACACAGTATACCCCACATCCCAGACCATAACGCACATCCCCACATTGTAATGCACACCCCCACATCCCACAGTGTAACATACACCTCCACATCCCACACAGTAACGTACATCCCACACCGTAACGTACATCCCCACATCCCACACCCTTACATACACCCCCACATCCCACACCGTAACGCACACCCCCACCGTAACATACACCCCACAAAGTAACATATACCCCCACATCCCACACAGTACACCCCACATCCCAGACCATAACGCACACCCCCACATTGTAATGCACACCCCCACATCCCACAGTGTAACATACACCTCCACATCCCACACAGTAACGTACATCCCACACCGTAACGTACATCCCCACATCCCACACCCTTACATACACCCCCACATCCCACACCGTAACGCACACCCCCACATCTCACACCCCGACATCCCACACTGTAACATACACCCTCACATCGTAACGCACACCCCCACATCCCACACCGTAACATACACCCCCACATCCCACACCGTAACATACACCCCCACATCCCACACCGTAACGTACATCCCCACATCCCACACCCTTACATACACCCCCACATCCCACACCGTAACGCACACCCCCACATCCCACACCGTAACGCACACCCCCACATCCCACACCGTAACATACACCGTAACGTACTTCCCCACATCCCACACCCTTACATACACCCCCACATCCCACACCGTAACGCACACCCCCACATCCCACACCGTAACATACACCCCACAAAGTAACATACCCCCACATCCCACACAGTACACCCCACATCCCGGACCATAACGCACACCCCCACATTGTAACGCACACCCCCACATCCCACAGTGTAACATACACCTCCACATCCCACACCGTAACGTACATCCCACACCGTAACGTACATCCCCACATCCCACACCCTTACATACACCCCCACATCCCACACCATAATGTACATCCCCCACCCTTACATACACCCCCACATCCCACACGATAACGTACATCCCCACATCCCCCACCCTTACATACACCCCCACATCCCACAACATAACGTACATCCCCACATCCGACACCCTTACATACACCCCCACATCCCACACCGTAACGCACACCCCCACATCCCACACCGTAACATACACCCCCACATCCCACACCGTAACATACATCCCCACATCCCACACCGTAACGCACACCCCCACATCCCACACCATAACATACACCTCCACATCCCACACCGTAACATACCCGCACATCCCACACCGTAACATACACCCCCACATCCCACACCGTAACGTACATCCCCACATCCCACACCCTTACATACACCCCCACATCCCACAACGTAACGCATACCCCCACATCCCACACCGTAACGCACACCCCCACATCCCACACCGTAACATACACCCCACATCCCACACCGTAACGTACTTCCCCACATCCCACACCCTTACATACACCCCCACATCCCACACCGTAACGCACACCCCCACATCCCACACCGTAACATACACCCCACAAAGTAACATACCCCCACATCCCACACAGTACACCCCACATCCCGGACCATAACGCACACACCCCCACATTGTAACGCACACCCCCACATCCCACAGTGTAACATACACCTCCACATCCAACACCGTAACGTACATCCCACACCCTTACATACACCCCCACATCCCACACCATAACGTACATCCCTACATCCCCCACCCTTACATACACCCCCACATCCCACACCGTAACGTACACCCCCACATCCCACACCGTAACATACACCCCCACATCCCACACCGTAACATACATCCCCACATCCCACACCGTAACGCACACCCCCACATCCCACACCGTAACATACACCCCTACATCCCACACCGTAACATACACCCGCACATCCCACACCGTAACATACACCCCCACATCCCACACCGTAACGTACATCCCACACCCTTACATACACCCCCACATCCCACACCGTAACGTACATCCCCACATCCCACACCCTTACATACACCCCCACATCCCACACCCTTACATACACCCCCACATCCCACACCGTAACGCACACCCCCACATCCCACACCGTAACATACACCCCCACATCCCACACCGTAACATACATCCCCACATCCCACACCGTAACGCACACCCCCACATCCCACACCGTAACGCACACCCCCACATCCCACACCGTAACGCACACCCCCACATCCCACACCGTAACGCACACCCCCACATCCCACACCGTAACGCACACCCCCACATCGTAACATACACCCCCACATCCCACAACGTAATGCACACCCCACACCGTAACATACACCCCACAGCGTAACATACACCCCCACATCCCACACCGTAACGCACACCCCCACATCCCACACCGTAACGCACACCCCCACATCCCACACCGTAACGCACACCCCCACATCCCACACCGTAACGCACACCCCCACATCGTAACATACACCCCCACATCCCACAACGTAATGCACACCCCACACCGTAACATACACCCCACAGCGTAACATACACCCCCACACTGTAACATACACCCCCACAATGTAACATACACCCCACAGCGTAACATACACCCCTACATTCCACACTGTATCGTACACCCCGTATACTGTAAGAACAGGCCATAGTGGTGCTCACCCAAAGTGTTGGCAATTCCGGTCTTCACGCTGGATGTGCTTATGTGTGTGATCCGGTTCTCGTGTTCTACTCGAACAAGGACAACAATTTTGATATTCCACAAGGACTGCATGGCGACCTTCAGGAGAACAGGATACATGACTATACTGTATACGGTTTATAGGAATATACATAATGTAACATGATCTGAGGATCTGACTCGTGGGAACAAAGACGACATAACTGCCCTGACGTTCTGTCTGATCTTCTCTGGTACTTTCCTTGGCTTATACACGTTGTCCTCCTGTGATGTGCAGAGCGTCATCGTGACGTCCTGCTGGAGGAACATTTCTACCCCAGAGCAATTGGGGGCCATCTGCGGTGAAGCGCATGCTCAGCTGACCAGTCTGGAAAGCCCACCCCCCTTTCACCAGTTAGACTTAAAAACAGTCGGTCGTCAACTGACGGACGCCGCTCCACGGGGGCCATGTAACGTTACTGACAGCCGCACGCTGAATGCGGCCACTGCTAAACGCAGTACACAGATCTAGGGGGAAGGGGTCTTCCAGCATGGTCAGGCTGGGGGGCACATATATGCCCAGATGTCCAGCTATTTCCTCAGGGGGCTTATTACTAACGTGTGACGGAGCAGGATTACATCTATAGTGCCTGGAAGATATATTATTGGCGGGTTCAATGGGTGTTTTTAGTTCATTACTTGTATGGTTTATATTGTCCATTCCAACAATTAGGAGAAGTAGAAGCTCCTGCCGACGGAGCCCCCGTTACTCCCATTATGGGACAGACTGCAATCTGGGGCGCGTTGTGGAACGGTCAGTGAGACCGATTCGCTCTTCCTGACCTGCAAACTTTTTCTCTGAATGGGGGAGACGTATGAAGACTTGGGGTGGGATGCACGACGCATCGCATTCGCCCGCCACTCTTAGCATCCATGCCGGCGTTAGTAAGAGCTGTCCTTTGCGAATGAGGGACTAGAGCGTGCGCACAGGTGGGTGCTGGGAGGGATCTGATTGACAAAATCCAGATAAGCCTTTATGACGAACGTCAGCAATGGTGGCGGCTGCAGCACTTTATAACGAGCAAACTATCCCGGCATTGTAATCACAACAGCTGCCAGATCACAGAGAGAATGAGAGTTATTAATCCATTACTAGCCGGGACACACAAAATACAGGTGTATAATGATCCATCTCCAAAATCCCCATCAATGTCATGGGTGACAGGCGTCCTGCTACTGTATGGGCAGGGGCCGGATGCTCTACATATATATATATATATCTATATATGGGGGAGGTTTATCAAACCTTCTAAAGGCAATACATGGAGGTGTTCCCCAAAGCAACCAGATTCCAGCCAACACTTACCTGTAAAATGATAACTGGAATCTGATTGGCTGCACCTTTACTAGTCCTCTTTAGAAGGTATATATATATATATATATATATATATATATATATATATAAAATGGTAGAGTTGGCAGGCGGCACTCAAATAGTTAACAAGAAATTATACGGAACCTCCGCAAGTCTTTTGTCAACGTTTCAATTCCAAATAGAAGAATTTTCATCAGGACATAACATACAAAACATACAAGCACTTACCTATATACCCTCCACCAGACACCCAAATGTGAAGTGCTGAAAGGACCTCGCACACTGTTACACCTTCACATACCTGTCCTGCATCATTTACACCTCCACATACCTGTCCTACATCATTTACACCTTCACATACCTGTCCTGCATCATTTACACCTCCACATACCTGTCCTACATCATTTACACCTTCACATACCTGTCCTGCATCATTTACACCTCCACATACCTGTCCTACATCATTTACACCTCCACATACCTGTCCTACATCATTTACACCTCCACATACCTGTCCTACATCATTTACACCTCCACATACCTGTCCTACATCATTTACACCTCCACATACCTGTCCTACATCATTTACACCTCCACATACCTGTTCTACATCATTTACACCTCCACATACCTGTCCTACATCATTTACACCTCCACATACCTGTTCTACATCATTTACACCTCCACATACCTGTCCTGCATCATTTACACCTCCACATACCTGTCCTACATCATTTACACCTCCACATACCTGTCTCACATCACTTACACCTCCACATACCTGTGCCCCATCATTTATACCTCCGCATACCTGTCCCACATCATTTACACCTCCACATACCTGTCCTACATCATTTACACCTCCATATACCTGTCCTACATCATTTACACCTCCGCATACCTGTCCCCCATCATTTACACCTCCACATACCTGTCTCACATCATTTACACCTCCACATACCTGTCCTACATCATTTACACCTCCTTATACCTGTCCTACATCATTTACACCTCCACATACCTGTCCTACATCATTTACACCTCCACATACCTGTCTCACATCATTTACACCTCCTTATACCTGTCCTACATCATTTACACCTCCACATACCTGTCCTACATCATTTACACCTCCACATACCTGTCCCACATCATTTACACCTCCACATACCTGTCCTGCATCATTTACACCTCCACATACCTGTCCTACATCATTTACACCTCCGCATACCTGTCCTACATCATTTACACCTCCACATACCTGTCCTGCATCATTTACACCTCCACATACCTGTCCTACATCATTTACACCTCCACATACCTGTCCTACATCATTTACACCTCCGCATACCTGGCCCCCATCATTTACACCTCCGCATACCTGGCCCCCATCATTTACACCTCCACATACCTGTCCTACATCATTTACACCTCCACATACCTGTCCTACATCATTTACACCTCCGCATACCTGTCCCACATCAGCTACACCTCCACATACCTGTCCCCCCATCATTTACACCTCCTCATACCTGTCCCACACAATATACACCTACACATACCTGTCCCCCCATCATTTACACCTCCTCATACCTGTCCCACATCATATAAGCCATTAATCCGTTTTTAGATAAACTCACCTGAAAACAGACGTGTCTTCATTGGCCAAATTATGCTATTTAAACCTCTCCAAGTGCATGATTAGTCATTGGGAGGGGTGTAAAATGCAAGTTTGGAAATTAATTTAAAAATTTGCGAATTTGCAGTGAATATGGCTGCCAGGACAAAACTCGCTCCTAATTCAATTGACTCCTTAGTCTCAAATTCTGAACATATTAAAATAAAAGGATGATATAAAATAATATGGTTTAACATTTCTGTATTTGTATAACTTATTACATTAATCAATAACTGACAAATGGAACCAACATTGTTGGCGGCTAATCTGAGATGTCACATAGAAGAGTTTTAAATGGCGAAGGGGGGAGGAGGGGGGGCTGCAATCATACAACGTCAGATGACTGAGGACAACAATGTCGGCGGGAGCAGACCCAAGCCGGCATTATAGGAGAAAACTACCTAGGATATTAATGTAATACGCACAAAGTTCTCTTATGGCATCACGTACCGGCCGATAGTCCAATTCCGTGCACTCTTTCAGCGCCCCCCGCAAGAAGTCCACCCACTCTTTATCCGCCACCGAGTTCTCCTGTGTCCCGAACACGTAGATGTCGTGAGGGATGGTGACGGCCATCTCGTCCAGCGTCTTCCCCAAGCCCTTGGAGCCTATCCAGGAGGTGATGTTCTTCTGTGGCGGGACACTTCCTGCATAGGGGACGGCGACATTAAAACCTTCTCACATTTCTCATGGTACCTGGACGATCGGGAAGGGCCTCTCTTTACATACGTGATAATAAAATGCTGCTCACATTATTTCTTTAAAAAGGGCCATTTATTTGGCACAAGCCTGGGCTGTAAGCTCCCCCGGGGCAGGGAACGAATGATTACGTTGTACAGCACTACGCAATATGGTGGCGCAATAAAAACTATGGTGAATAAATATAGAATTTACCTGTCTCCATAAACCAACACAGAGATATGACGGAGAGAACAGGGAGTATGGTACAACTGAGGCATCTCTTAGTCTCCACTCACCCATATTCCAGGTCCCGATGAAGATGGACATCATGTCCGGCTCATCCTGGTTTGAGTGTTTGTTCTTCATCAGTTGCAGGAGCTGGCAGAATGCTTCTCGCTTCTAAACAGATCAGGGGAGATCAACAGTCACTGACCACAGAGCTGACACTTTACAGTTACATTAGCAAATGCTAGAACCCTTCCAGCCGCAACATATTAATACTGCAATCGGTAGCAGTGGGCATATGCGGCTGGGATAGTCCTAGGATGGGCATATCCGGCAGGGATTGACCTAGGATGGGCATATCCGGCAGAGATAGACCTAGGATGGGCATATCCGGCAGGGATAGACCTAGGATGGGCATATCCGGCAGGGATGGTCCTAGGATGGGCATATCCGGCAGGGATGGTCCTAGGATGGGCATATCCGGCAGGGATGGTCCTAGGATGGGCATATCCGGCAGGGATGGTCCTAGGATGGCATATCCGGCAGGGATGGTCCTAGGATGGGCATATCCGGCAGGGATGGTCCTAGGATGGGCATATCCGGCAGGGATGGTCCTAGGATGGGCATATCCGGCAGGGATGGTCCTAGGATGGGCATATCCGGCAGGGATGGTCCTAGGATGGGCATATCCGGCAGGGATGGTCCTAGGATGGGCATATCCGGCAGGGATGGTCCTAGGATGGGCATATCCGGCAGGGATGGTCCTAGGATGGGCATATCCGGCAGGGATAGACCTAGGATGGGCATATCCGGCAGGGATAGTCCTAGGACGGGCATATCCGGCAGGTATAGTCCTAGGACGGGCATATCCGGCAGGGATAGTCCTAGGACGGGCATATCCGGCAGGGATAGTCCTAGGACGGGCATATCCGGAAGGGATAGTCCTAGGACGGGCATATCCGGAAGGGATAGTCCTAGGACGGGCATATCCGGAAGGGATAGTCCTAGGACGGGCATATCCGGAAGGGATAGTCCTAGGATGGGCATATCTGGCTAGGATAGTCCTAGGATGGGCATATCCGGCTGGGATAGAACTAGGATGGGCATATCTGGCTAGGATAGACCTGGGATCCCTATATTTGGCTGGGATAGTCCTAGGATGGGCATATTTGGCTGGGATAGTCCTAGGATGGGCATATCTGGCTGGGATAGTCCTTGGATGGACATATCTGGCTGGGATAGCCCTAGGATGTGTTTATCTGGCTAGGATAGCCCTAGGATGTGTTTATCTGGCTAGGATAGCCCTAGGATGGACATATCTGGCTAGGATAGCCCTAGGATGGACATATCTGGCAAGGATAGTCCTTGGATGGGTTTATCTGGCTGGGATAGTCCTAGGATTGGGATGTCCTCTTTGGCCAAGTACAACTCGCTGTTGCCGACTCTCCAGACTAATCACGTCTAATACTGGGATGCAGCTAGTGGGACGGTTCCCTCCCATTACAGAGCCCAGGACACGGATAAGAGGCTGCAGGAGAAGCTCCCACGCTGCATGGACTTACCCTGGCGTTGACAAAGATGAAGTCTTTCCGCTGGGTTTTATCCTTCTCTTTCTCAAATACAATACCCAGCTTAGAGGGCACCCGCTGGGACTTGATCAGCTGTCGGACTGGAGAATCGGGAGAAAGGCGACATCAATATACACTTACAGCGACACAATTTATCACTGGATGTAGGATTTCACAAAAGGTTTAAATTCAGAAAAGAAAAGTCCAAAAAAAATCCCAAACCCTACAGGTAAGTATTCTGAGGACGCGGCGCATTTTTTTTTTTTGCTTTTTTTTTTAATAATCATTTTTATTGAAGCAATGAGTGATACACTGTTTACTTCAGTATTAGAAATACAATTTAAGGCATCGTACAAAGAAATAAACAATTCCATTAGTACCCAACATGTCCAAGTCAAAAATGACAATGCAGGGAAAGGTACAAAAGTAATGGAGTGGCCTCGGAGCATTTCCAGTTAAGTTGAGAGTAAACAAATAGGGGAACACAGACAAGTCTGTAAAGGCGACAGCAACATGCTGCGATAACACACCTTTATGCCTTCCTTCACTTCCGAAGCCTGGAGGCTGCAATGCTGAGCTGCTCCACCAGATGGCAGCATAAATATAGCACACTGCCCAGAAAGTACTGTCTCGGGGCAAGAGAACCATAGGGGCTTCAAATCAGTGACCCCATTACCACTGCCCACTCCCATCTAATTACAGACTAATCCTCATCACTGAGGCACCTCAGCCACCAACTAGGAGTGTCCAGGCCTGAGGAGGCCACAAGCCCTGGATAATTTGGCTGTTATAGAAGGGTAAGGCTCTGAAAGTCGAGTCACTTCCATCAGCAGAGTGGACGGTATTTGTTCTTGCGTCAGCTAGACGTATAACACATCGGTATCCCTCTGATACGGAATGATAGACATTACTAGGCCTAGAGGCTTCCGTGTCCAGGGAGAGCTCCTAGTAGGGAGAAGTTTGTCAGATTTGCGTCACTTACTTTTATCATGGACGAAGGTGTTCCAGTCTTCCTGAGACTCCTTCACCTTCTTCATGACCACGAGTTTCCCTCCCTCCACGTCCACGCTCAGAGTGTACTTCTGCGATTTGACGATCTTGGTGAGGTCCAGCATGTCCAGCTTCACCTGTGGGGGATTACAGGGCTGGTCACCCATCTCTGGAGGACACGGTGCTCCACAGACTGAGATTAGTACATAGCCCGCCATTATACAGTCTGCATCCCCTGACACAACGCAGCGCCACTGGCGCTTCTAAAGCTAAGAAGTGATACAGCGCTTGGCTCCAACGCAAAACGTAATCTGGCGTAACAGGCTCGTTCCCTGAAATTGGCGCCTCAGTTTCAAAACTAAGAAATAAAATGATGAATTAATAAATATGAAGAGGTCGTAGCAATTTGTAACACTGTAAAGGGACTATTTGGTACCAAATACAAGGCGCCAATGTTTCTTTTCGTTAGGTATCTTTTTATTTTATTTCTTTGTAACTGATGTAACGCGTTCACGGATTGGGCCATTACTAATAATTATTGGCTCCGATATATTCCCTACTTTATCCTATCACGCCACCCTACACTTATAAAGGGAAAATTGGAGCAAAACTCATCCCGGCCCCCAATCCGCCCACGTTTAGAGATGCTATACCAAAGACGTCACTAAGGAGATTATTCACAACAGGAGACACAAAAATCATTGTAACATGCGGACTATGGTATAATATCGCATCAGGGGGCAGGAGAGGTAACACTTATGCTAGATCGCCACCTGCAGGCAGGGGGAGCATAGCGCAGGGGGAGCCTCACCTCAAAGGTCTGCACAGGGATAATCTTACTCTTCCTGGAGGATTGGGGGACAGGGGCAGATTGGGCAGAGTTGCTCATGTCTTGCAAAGCTTTCAGTGCCTGGGGGAGGAAAGTAAGAGCCACATAATTAATATATATATAAAAAAGACAGATAATAGAGGTGACAACTCTAAATATATAAAATAATGAAATATTGGTAAATAAAAGAACAAGTAACGGGTGTGATAAACAAGACAATGTTGCACACAAGACGCATCGGCTCATGGCAGAATGTAAGCCGCCCAGTGACACCCCAATATCACGGAATGACCCCCAGCGCTGCACTGTCACTCCGAATTCTGGGGATCTCCTATCAGGAAGCCACAATATTCCACTGAAGATGTCTGTATCCCCCCACCCCCCTCCCACCTTTCCCCGGCACCCCCATGCTGCGGCACCCCACCTTTTTCTCAATGCTGGACAGAAAATCCTTCAGGATGGAGAGTTTGAAGACCAGGCTCTCCAGCTCCTGCTCCCCGCTCTGGTTTGCAGCCTGAGAGAGAGAAGCAGAGATAATAATGACTGAACCCTCCGGGGAAAAGGGGCTTTTAAAGAGGCCAATCACTTCCTGCGCACACGCTGAGCTCCATTACCCACCCGGGGCGGGGTGGTCCTATCCGCGTACAGCAGCATCACGTATGTCACTTACACATACCATCGCCATGTACACGTGTCCGAGGTCTGTGGATTTCAGACAGAATCTCAGGGATATTTATAATTTAAGGCAATAAGCAGATGCTATTCACTAATGTTACTATCACAGATTGCAGACGGGCACCAGTCACTGACGGCAGATGGGCACCAGTCACTGACGGCAGACGGGCACCAGGCACTGACGGCAGACGGGCACCAGACACTGACGGCAGACGGGCACCAGTCACTGACGGCAGACGTGCACCAGACACTGACGGCATTTGGGCACCAGTCACTAATTGCAGATGGGCACCAGTCACTGATGGCAGATGGGCACCAGTCACTGATGACAGATGGGCACTAATCACGAATTGTAGTTGGGCACCAGTCACTGAAGGCAGATGGGCACTAGTCACTGATGGCAGATGGGCACAGTCACTAATGGCAGATGGGCACTAATCACTAATTGCAGTTGGGCACCAGTCACTGATGGCAGATGGGCACTAATCACTAATTGCAGTTGGGCACCAGTCACTGATGGCAGATGGGCACCAGTCACTGATGGCAGATGGGCACCAGTCACTGATGGCAGATGGGCACCAGTCACTGATGGCAGATGGGCACCAGTCACTGATGGCAGATGGGCACCAGTCACTGATGGCAGATGGGCACCAGTCACTGATGGCAGATGGGCACCAGTCACTGATGGCAGATGGGCACCAGTCACTGATGGCAGATGGGCACCAGTCACTGATGGCAGATGGGCACCAGTCACTGATGGCAGATGGGCACCAGTCACTGATGGCAGATGGGCACCAGTCACTGATGGCAGATGGGCACCAGTCACTGATGGCAGATGGGCACCAGTCACTGAAGGCAGATGGGCACCAGTCACTGAAGGCAGATGGGCACCAGTCACTGAAGGCAGATGGGCACCAGTCACTGAAGGCAGATGGGCACCAGTCACCGATTGCAGATGGGCACCAGTCACCGATTGCAGATGGGCACCAGTCACTGATGGCAGATGGGCACCAGTCGCTGATGGCAGATGGGCACCAGTCGCTGATGGCAGATGGGCACCAGTCACCGATGGCAGATGGGCACCAGTCATTGATTGCTGTATTAAGTGTTACAGTGGAAGTGAGACCTAGGGGTACATTTATTACAATTTAATATTTTTTCACAGTGGGACTACAGGAGCCAGGAGGCCCTTAACGTTCGGGTATGCTGGCACTTGTGGTTCTACAAGTGCCAGCATGCCGTGGCAGACTTGCTGGGACCTGTAGTCCCGCTGTAAATAACAATATTAATTCTTTTTTTTACACAATTTACTCTGCACCCACCACCACCACCAGGGGTGCAGGGAAGAGCCCGGGGCTGATAGCTGGTTAACCCTCTGGGGTGGGGGGGGGCACCAATTTATTTTTGGGATCCTGACTCTCCAAGTATTCCCAGCCCTGGGCTGAGCAGTGGGGTGCTGGTATTATGTAATAGAAGGAGGCCCCCAGTGATGTGTGCTATGGTGTAAGCCTCACAACTGGTTCAGCCTGGTGCTGGATAATGCAAAATCCAGGGGGGGGGGCACAACGGTTTTTCCCTCGATTTTCCATGACCAGAACAGGCTGAAAGGTCTAGGGCTGGTGATGATCTGATGACAATTCGCCCTTCAGTAAGTTTACGCCATAGAGGCAGCACTACAACAGATTCTGGCACGTCGTTACACATAAATCCACATTACATAAACACTTATTACTCCAGTGTCTACACGGCCCCAAAGACAGTTCCAACGATTAGACAACTCGTTAGCAGTTTCTGTAAACACACATTAAATTACTACATTGGCTGTAAAACGGCCGCTTATATCCTAGTCTGGAGACGTCACGCTATACAAGGATTGCCAGACCATCCAGCCGGTAAGGTGACCGCACACTGAGGACTGGCATCAGAAACTCTACAAAAAACTTTGGGTAAACCCCAAACGATAACGTTCACGTAAAAAAACACAGATGCACAGCGCAAATTATGATTCTTTTTTTATGATGTCATGCCCCCATTTCTGGGCCGTTATAGCAGTTGGACACTCAGCAGCGAATCAGGGGAGTGATATATTGGGGAGGGGTTGGGGATTGGAGTCACACTCAGTAAAACAAGAGATATGGTAAGAACTTACCTTTGTTATCTCTGTTTCTACGAAGTCCATAGGGTCCACAGGGTTGACCTTGGGGTATAGCTGGATCTGGATCCACGGGCACCACGCAGTTAAAGCTTTGCTGCTCCCAGGATGCACTTGGGTCCGTCCTCCTCTATACCCCGCCCCGGCCACAGGCACCTCAGTTGGTAAGCAGCTAAGGCCGGAGGAGGAGACTAAACAGAGAGAAGGAAGACTGGAACACACAAGAAACCATACTCACAGAAATGGGAGACGGAAAACCGGTGACCAGCCACACAGCCCATTTGAAGCCAGGTGCGTCAGGGCGGGCGCCCTGTGGACCCTATGGACTTCGTAGAAACAGAGATAACAAAGGTAAGTTCTTACCATATCTCTTGTTTTCTACTTCAGGGTCCATAGGGGGTCCACAGGGTTGACCTTGGGGATGTCCCAAAGCAGTTCAACTAAGGGCGGGGACGCTCCTGTGCTGAAAGGAGTACCCGGCGCCCAAAGGATGCATCCTGAGAGGCGAAGGTGTCAAACGCATAAAACCTTAAAAACGTCTGAATTGAAGACCAAGTAGCCGCCTTACACAGTTGAACAGCGGAGGCGCCACGTCTAGCAGCCCAAGAGGGACCCACAGAACGAGTGGAATGAGCCTTAACAGAGGCTGGCACAGGTAAACCCTCCTGCGCATAAGCCTCACAAATAACTGAACGAAGCCAACGGGCTAACGTTTGCTTGTTGGCAGGCCAACCCCTCTTGTGAAAACCGAAGAGGACAAACAAAGAATCCGACTTCCTAACCGAAGCAGTCCGGTCCACATAGATTCTAAGTGCCCGGACCACATCCAAGGAAGCCTCACCAGCAGAAAGATCAGGTGACTGAAAAGCTGGCACAACAAGTTCCTGATTAATGTGGAACTTTGAAACCACTTTGGGCAAAAACTCAGGACGCGTGCGGAGCACTGCCCTGTCCTGGTGAAAAATCAGAAAAGGAGGGCGACAGGAAAGCGCCCCCAATTCTGAAACCCTCCTGGCCGAAGCAATTGCCAGAAGAAAAATGGTCTTAAACGTCAGCCACTTGAGCTCCACCGACTCAAGCGGCTCAAAAGGAGGACCCTGCAAGACCCTCAGTACCACCGTCAAGTCCCACGGAGCCACCGGAGGTACGAAGGGAGGCTGGATCCTGAGAACACCTTGGAAAAAGGTGTAAACATCTGGCAGTGTAGCAATCCGTCGCTGAAACCACACGGACAAAGCAGACACATGAACCTTCAGAGAGGCCAGGCGTAAGCCGAGGTCCAAACCCGATTGAAGAAATTCCAAGATTCTGGAAACCCGGAACACCTGCGGATCATAGTTTCTGGATTCACACCACTGAAAATAAGTGCGCCACACCCTGTGGTAAATCCGCGCGGAAGCAGGCTTGCGTGCCCTAAGCATGGTACCAATCACTGAACTGGAGAAACCCCTAGACCTCAAGACGGCTGTCTCAAGAGCCACGCCGTCAAAGACAGCCGACCCAGATCCGGGTAAAGGCAGGGCCCCTGAGACAACAGGTCCCGACGCTGAGGAAGAAGGTACGGAGCGTCGATGGAGAGGCACCTCAGATCGGAGTACCAAGGACGCCTGGGCCACGCCGGAGCCACCAGCACGAGCGTGCCGCCGTCCTGCTTGAATTTCCGCAGAACCCGAGGAAGTAAGGATATCGGAGGAAACAGATACGCCAGGTGAAACGTCCATTTCACCGACAGAGCGTCTACCAGACAGGCGCCTGCGTCTCTTGTCCTTGACCCGTAAACGGGCAACTTGTGATTGTGACGGGAGGCCATCAAGTCCAGCTCCGGCAGCCCCCACCTGTCCACGAGTAGCTGAAACACCTCTGGGTGAAGCGACCATTCCCCGGGATGCACATCGTGACGGCTGAGGAAGTCCGCCTCCCAATTGAGGACTGCGGGAATGAAGACTGCCGAGATCGCTGGAACGTGACACTCCGCCCAAGCAAGAATGCGAGACACCTCCGACATTGCTGCCCGACTGCGAGTTCCCCCTTGGTGGTTGATGTACGCCACCGTGGTGGCGTTGTCGGACTGCACCTGAACCGCCCTTCCGTGAAGAGCGGGGCCGGACGACTGCAGGGCCCTGTACACAGCCCGCAGTTCCAGGATGTTGATGGGGAGAAGTGCTTCTTCCGCGGACCAACGACCCTGAAGCGATAATGAGCCGGTCACTGCCCCCCAACCCCGAAGACTGGCATCCGTCGTGAGCAGGACCCAGTCCGGGATCCAAAAGGGACGCCCCTCGACCAGATGCACCGTCTGAAGCCACCAAGCCAAAGACTGCCGAACCTCCGCGGACAACACCAGCATCTGAGAGCGGATCCGGTGAGGTAACCCGTTCCATTCCGATAGAATCAGCCCCTGCAGGGGCCGGGAATGGAACTGGGCAAATTCCACCATGTCGAATGTCGACACCATGGACCCCAGAACTCTCATAGCTGAATGGACCGACAGGCGGCAACTGCTCAGGCAACTGTGTATCCGCAGCTGCAGGGAGGAGACCTTCTCTGGAGTCAGGAAAATCCGCTGCTGACAAGAATCCAGCAGGGCTCCCAAATGAACCATCCGCTGTGATGGAATCAGGGAGGACTTCTTCCAGTTTATCAACCACCCGTGTGCTTGAAGACAAGCAATGGTCAGGTGGAGATGTCGAAGAAGCACCTCCGGGGAGCTCGCCAGCAGCAGAAGATCGTCCAGGTACGGCAACAGACGTAGACCCTGACCCCGAAGGTGGGCAGCCATAACCGCCATCACCTTGGTGAACACCCTCGGAGCCGTGGAAAGGCCAAAAGGCAACGCCCGAAATTGGTAGTGATGGTTCAGGATAGCAAACCTCAGATACCGCTGATGTGCCGGTGCTATGGGCACATGGAGATAGGCGTCCTGGATATCGAGGGAGACCATATAATCCCCGGGTTCCATCGCCAGAATGACGGAACGTAACGTTTCCATCCTGAACCTGGGAACTCTGAGGTATCTGTTCAGAGACTTCAAATTCAGGATAGGGCGATGAGAACCATTGGGTTTCTGTACCAGAAACAGAGTAGAATAGTACCCCGTCCCGCGCTGAGACTGCGGAACGGGAACAATGACCCCTGCTTGTAGCAAGGATTCTATAGCTACCTGAATCTGACCAGCTTTGGTCTTGTCCAGAGAAGGACTCGTACAGAAAAACTGGTGGGGCGGCCTGAACCGAAAAGACAGGGCGTACCCCTGAGAGACTACTTCTCGAACCCAGGCATCCGTGGTGGTATTGTGCCAACACTGGGCGAATTGGAGAAGTCGGCCTCCCACTCTGGGGTCCCCCAGAGAGAGGCCCGTCCCATCAGGCAGCAGGCTTATCCTCCTGCTTGGAAGAAGGGCGCCGAGCACTCCATGCCTGCTTCTTGGGCTTGGGTGCGGCCTTGGTCGCCGAATGTCTCGGGAAGGACTGGCCCTTGGCCTTACCCTGAACCCGAAAGGACCGAAAGGCAGAGCTCCTCACTTTAGCCGGCGCAGAGGCCGAAGGGAGAAAAGCCGACTTGGACTTAGCCAAAGTATCCACTATTCTGTCCAAATCCGGACCAAATAGTAAATCACCATTAAAAGGCAAGGCCTCCAGACCCTTTTTTGAATCTGCATCAGCCCTCCAGGACCTCAGCCACAGGGATCGCCGAGCAGACACCGCTGCAGCCGACACCCTAGAAGTGAGCAGGCTGGCATCCAAAGACGCTTCCCCAATATAGGAAGCTGCATCCCGCATCTGTCCCACTAACGCTCTCTGGATATCCGGAGCCTCATCAGGAAAGGTATCCTCCAAGGCATTGGCCCATGCCTGAATGGCTTTAGCCACCCAGGAGATAGCCATGGACGGGCGGGCCTCCGCCCCGGAAAGAGAATAAATGGACTTTAAACAAGTCTCCACCTTCCTGTCCGTGGGATCCTTCAAAGAGGAGATAGACGGCAATGGCAGCGTCGCGCTTTTGATCAAGCGGGTAACGTGGGAATCCACCGCCGGCGGAGTTTCCCATTTCCTGCAATGAGCTTCAGGAAAAGGATAGTTCGCCGCCAACCTCTTCTGTGGATGGAACCTCTTACTAGGTAATTGCCAGGCCGCCGCCATATGATCCGATAATTGATCAAACAGGGGGAACACAGTTGAGGTCACCTTGGTCTTTTTAAAATTAGGAAACTTCAACCTAGGAGCCGGCGCATCATCCTCAACATGTAGGATAGCCCGCACCGCCCTAACTAAGGCTGGAGGACTTAGCTTCCACCTCCTGCCCCATGACATCAGAGTCAGAGTCCTCGTGGATTTCTCCATCATCTGAGGACACTTCCGAGTCCGACAACTGCGCAGCTAGTGAACTCACAACCGGACAATTAAACACCCTTGGTGGCACATCACCTTGCAACATGGACTGAAACGCCGAGGATGAAGCCGCCAGACTCTGTACGGAGCTGGATAGAACATCCACCCAAGGCGGAGGAGTCGTCGGAGCAAAACTCTGCAAAGGCACTACAGACTGACGCGTCCCTGGGGAAGACTGCACATACACAGGCAGTCCCGAGTAAGGACCCACAGTCTGGGCCCCGGGGGAAGACCGCAACATTTGTGGAACCCTCGGGGAATGGGGGATGGTGGGCTGCGGTAACGCCCTAGAAGGGACCGCTGATGGGACCGATAACCGGTCCGCAATAGACGCCAGCACCTGTGAAAACATCGCCCAAGGAGGGTCCTGTGATACAGGGGGGTTGGAGGGGCCCGGTACCAGCTGGCACCGCCTGCACAGACCATCCTGAGATAAGTCCTCCCCATCAACTCCAGCAGCACAGCGTCTGCAGGAAAATAGCACAGGAGCCACAGAGCGCTCAGTCTCCTCATCAGACATGATACCGTAAATCACAAGAAACAGGTATCACCAGAGGAATTACGGTTTTAACACCCGCGCACTCACCAGTATGCGACACAACAGCCCAGATATGGTACTGTGTAGCACACAACAGTATGTGACTGACCCCACAAATATGTGTTTTATATAAGTGAGGGTCTCAGAAAAACGCCCTTCCCCCACACACCTGCCGGGCCGTAGGAGAAGGAAAGGGATAGTTATAAGCTGACAGTAAGGAGAATAAGTCACAGACAGGCAGCACTAGCAATAGTCACATACAATGCAGAAAAGTTATACTCACTGCACCTTCCGCTACAATCAACCGCCCAGATTCAGTGTCTGGGAGGGCTATAGCGCTGTGTACACTGTCCTTTAGCAGGGGAGAGGTACACAGGGGGACCGGTCCACTTGATACCGCCTGGGAGTCTGCGATGTGCCAGTAAAGATGGCCGCCGGAGACATCAGAGGAGGAGTGGCCGAGAGATAAGAGCAGCTCAGCGACGCCAGACTCCTAGTTGAAAGGCGCGCTGAGCTGAGGGGAGGAGCCGCTAGACAGGGAAGGCTGCCTCCCCTGGCTAGCAATTAACCCCCGGGTTGCCAGTCCCGCTACCAGCCTGATACCCTGGTGGTCTAGCGGACACGCTGGGTATTCCTCAATTGAGGGGGAGCCCGCCGCCGCCGCTAGCGCCTCCGGTCTGTCCCCAGAGACCGGAGGCTCCTGACTGCATTGAAGTATCCGCGGGCCGCCGCACGCGGCGACCCGCGGCTTACCTGATCCCCGTCGCGTCCGGCAGCAGTCAAGGGAGTCCCCAGAACCCGGCTAGTACAGGCTCTGGGGTCCCGCCGCAATCCCCAGAGCTGTACTGGCGTCGCGGCGCCAGCGGGGAGAAGGAGCGGCAGCGTGGACGTCCTAAAGGACAGTCTGATGCTGCCGCTCTAACAGTGTAAAAAAAGAAGAAAAAAATAAAAAAAAATTTCTCTTTTAAAATAAAGCTTAGGGGCTGCTCCTGCAGCCCCACTGCGACAGGATGACCCGACTCCGGCCGGGCACCAACTAAAACTGAGGTGCCTGTGGCCGGGGCGGGGTATAGAGGAGGACGGACCCAAGTGCATCCTGGGAGCAGCAAAGCTTTAACTGCGTGGTGCCCGTGGATCCAGATCCAGCTATACCCCAAGGTCAACCCTGTGGACCCCCTATGGACCCTGAAGTAGAAATGAGAATTAGGTGCAGGAATGGGGCTGAACACAACGCTTTTATTGTATCCCACAAAACGACCTCATTGTTATGAGACCCTGAGTCGATCATCGACCAATCATCTCAGTAGGCACCTTCCTGCGTCACGCTCTTTAAATGGGAATATGCAATAACGCCACAAGTCATGAAATCAGTTAGTCTGAGCTTATTTAAGGCATCACTGAGGCTATTACATGCGGTATTAGAGGAAGCTGTCCTTCATTAGGTGTTATCCAGAACCAGAACCAGTAGCACTTAGACGTGAGGCTGTTACTTGTGGCGGAAAACAGACGATCAACAATTGTGCGTCTTCGCATGCATGCCAGCGTTGGTAACGCCGGTATACATGATGATTACCGCAAATCACCGCTCTCTCAGTAAGAGCTGTCCTTTGCAATGGATCGACTTCCGAGTCCGTGACCACCACCCCAATAGGCTATATCAGTAGTGATTACATGTTATATTATGTGACCACCACCCCAATAGGCTATATCAGTAGTGATTACACGTTATATTATGTGACCACCACCCCAATAGGCTATATCAGTAGTGATTACACGTTATATTATGTGACCACCACCCCAATAGGCTATATCAGTAGTGATTACACGTTATATTATGTGACCCCCCAATAGGCTATATCAGTAGTGATTACACGTTATATCATGTGACCACCACCCCAATAGGCTATATCAGTAGTGATTACATGTTATATTATGTGACCACCCCAATAGGCTATATCAGTAGTGATTACACGTTATATTATGTGACCACCACCCCAATAGTCTATATCAGTAGTGATTACACGTTATATTATGTGACCACCACCCCAATAGGCTATATCAGTAGTGATTACACGCTATATTATGTGACCCCCCCAATAGGCTATATCAGTAGTGATTACACATTATATTATGTGACCACCACCCCAATAGGTTATATCAGTAGTGATTACACGTTATATTATGTGACCACCCCCCAATAGGCTATATCAGTAGTGATTACACGTTATATTATGTAACCACCCCCCAATAGGCTATATCAGTAGTGATTACAAGTTATATTATGTGACCACCCCCCAATAGGCTATATCAGTAGTGATTACACGTTATATCATGTGACCACCACCCCAATAGGCTATATCAGTAGTGATTACACATTATATTATGTGACCACCCCCCAATAGGCTATATCAGTAGTGATTACACGTTATATTATATGACCACCACCCCAATAGGCTATATCAGTAGTGATTACACATTATATTATATGACCACCACCCCAATAGGCTATATCAGTAGTGATTACACGTTATATTATGTGACCACCACCCCAATAGGCTATATCAGTAGTGATTACATGTTATATTATGTGACCACCACCCCAATAGGCTATATCAGTAGTGATTACACGTTATATTATGTGACCACCACCCCAATAGGCTATATCAGTAGTGATTACACGTTATATTATGTGACTACCACCCCAATAGGCTATATCAGTAGTGATTACACGCTATATTATGTGACCCCCCCAATAGGCTATATCAGTAGTGATTACACATTATATTATGTGACCACCACCCCAATAGGTTATATCAGTAGTGATTACACGTTATATTATGTGACCACCCCCCAATAGGCTATATCAGTAGTGATTACACGTTATATTATGTAACCACCCCCCAATAGGCTATATCAGTAGTGATTACAAGTTATATTATGTGACCACCCCCCAATAGGCTATATCAGTAGTGATTACACGTTATATCATGTGACCACCACCCCAATAGGCTATATCAGTAGTGATTACACATTATATTATGTGACCACCCCCCAATAGGCTATATCAGTAGTGATTACACGTTATATTATATGACCACCACCCCAATAGGCTATATCAGTAGTGATTACACATTATATTATATGACCACCACCCCAATAGGCTATATCAGTAGTGATTACACGTTATATTATGTGACCACCACCCCAATAGGCTATATCAGTAGTGATTACATGTTATATTATGTGACCACCACCCCAATAGGCTATATCAGTAGTGATTACACGTTATATTATGTGACCACCACCCCAATAGGCTATATCAGTAGTGATTACATGTTATATTATGTGACCACCCCCCAATAGGTTATATCAGTAGTGATTACACGTTATATTATGTGACCACCCCCCAATAGGCTATATCAGTAGTGATTACACGTTATATTATGTAACCACCCCCCAATAGGCTATATCAGTAGTGATTACAAGTTATATTATGTGACCACCCCCCAATAGGCTATATCAGTAGTGATTACACGTTATATCATGTGACCACCACCCCAATAGGCTATATCAGTAGTGATTACACATTATATTATGTGACCACCCCCCAATAGGCTATATCAGTAGTGATTACACGTTATATTATATGACCACCACCCCAATAGGCTATATCAGTAGTGATTACACATTATATTATATGACCACCACCCCAATAGGCTATATCAGTAGTGATTACACGTTATATTATGTGACCACCACCCCAATAGGCTATATCAGTAGCGATTACATGTTATATTATGTGACCACCACCCCAATAGGCTATATCAGTAGTGATTACACGTTATATTATGTGACCACCACCCCAATAGGCTATATCAGTAGTGATTACACGCTATATTATGTGACCCCCCCAATAGGCTATATCAGTAGTGATTACACATTATATTATGTGACCACCACCCCAATAGGTTATATCAGTAGTGATTACACGTTATATTATGTGACCACCCCCCAATAGGCTATATCAGTAGTGATTACACGTTATATTATGTAACCACCCCCCAATAGGCTATATCAGTAGTGATTACAAGTTATATTATGTGACCACCCCCCAATAGGCTACATCAGTAGTGATTACACGTTATATCATGTGACCACCACCCCAATAGGCTATATCAGTAGTGATTACACATTATATTATGTGACCACCCCAATAGGCTATATCAGTAGTGATTACACATTATATTATGTGACCACCACCCCAATAGGCTATATCAGTAGTGATTACACGTTATATTATATGACCACCACCCCAATAGGCTATATCAGTAGTGATTACGCATTATATTATATGACCACCACCCCAATAGGCTATATCAGTAGTGATTACACGTTATATTATGTGACCACCACCCCAATAGGCTATATCAGTAGTGATTACATGTTATATTATGTGACCACCACCCCAATAGGCTATATCAGTAGTGATTACACGTTATATTATGTGACCACCACCCCAATAGGCTATATCAGTAGTGATTACATGTTATATTATGTGACCACCCCCCAATAGGCTATATCAGTAGTGATTACATGTTATATTATGTGACCACCCCAATAGGCTATATCAGTAGTGATTACATGTTATATTATGTGACCACCCCCCAATAGGTTATATCATTAGTGATTACACGTTATATTATGTGACCCTCTCCCTATAGGCTATATCAGTAGTGATTACATGTTATATTATGTGACCCCCCCCCAATAGGCTATATCAGTAGTGATTACATGTTATATTATGTGACCACCACCCCAATAGGCTATATCAGTAGTGATTACACGTTATATTATGTGACCACCACCCCAATAGGCTATATCAGTAGTGATTACAAGTTATGATGTGATCACCACCCCAATAGGCTATATCAGTAGTGATTACACTTTATATTAATGTGACCACCCCCCAATAGGCTATATCAGTAGTGATTACACGTTATATCATGTGACCACCCCAATAGGCTATATCAGTAGTGATCACACGTTATGATGTGACCACCACCCCAATAGGCGACAGCAATGTTTTCCAATATCTTTTCCTTTGATTTATTAACCATTTGATATCCAGACACCATGAAGCTCACCATTACAGAAAATGACAGATTCAAGGTTTACTCTGGATTCTGCGAATAACACCGGAAGCATCTGCAGAGGCTCTAGAAGGGGGGAGGTGAGCAATCCAGAACAAAGGCAGGCAATCCGAGACTCACAGGCCCGTGGTGGAACTACAAGTGCCAGCACTGTGTAATATACCCTGACTGCATGCCTACCATACAATAATAAGAGTCAGTTACATCGTCCTTCCATTTGCACAGGAATACTCATTAGTCAGACCCCCGAGCACAGCACAGTTACTGTGTGTCACAGCTGCACAGTATAATGAGTCTGGGGGCAGCCCATGTGCTGGCAGGATCATGCTCCTGAGAAACGTCCTGTGACATCATCCAGCTGCCAGCTTCTTCTACATTGGCTCTGACTGGTCACATGGGCTCAGTGACTGTCCATTCCTACAACTAATACAAATACAGTGTAAGGCGCTAAAAAAAAAAAATCACACATGATGGTATGTAAACATTGCTAATATTACCCTAAGGGGCGTGAGGAATTAGGCGATGTTACTGCTCGTGGCGTGTCAGCACGCGACCCCCATTATAAAAGGTGGATTATAGCTCGGCACATTATTACTTTGTTTTACGAGGAGCAGATGCCTAAACACATTCCCAACAGTACAAGGGAAGAGCCCTGACCACACTGCTTGTCTGGCAACTCCCCGTTCGACGCTCACGGCTCAGCGGACAATCGCCCCCTACCTGCTGCAGAATCTTAGTCACCATCGGAGAGCTCTGCTGATCGAAGATCTTGGAGAGAATTTCCAGCCCGGACAAGACTTTGTCAACTTCCCTTATAAGGAAAAAAAACAAATGAAAATATAGTGTTAATAATGGACACAACGATAATATGAGATATGGTAAGAACTTACCCTTGTTATCTCTATTTCTACGAAGTCCACAGGATCCCTTGGGGTATAGGTGTGACGTCAGTCGCAGGGCACCAAAGAGTTAAGCTTTCAGCCTCCCAGGATGCACTAGGTCCCCCTCCTATACCCCGCCCCCGGGCCAAGGCACCTCAGTTAGTTACCAAGCCATAGGCCGGAGGAGGAGAAGGAAGAGAGAGAACAAAGATCTGGACACATACAAGAATCACATTCTCACCAGAGGGAGACGGAAAACCGGTGACCAGAGCAAAGCCCATCTGCAGCACAGGTGCGACAGGGCGGGAGTCCTGTGGAACCCTATGGACTTCGTAGAAATAGAGATAACAAGGGTAAGTTCTTACCATATCTCATATTTTCTACTTCAGGGTCCATAGGGTATCCACAGGATACCTTGGGGATGTCCCAAACCAGTATCCTTTAAGGGTGGGGACGCTCCTGTGCAGAAAGGAGAATCCGCCGCCCGAAGGAAGCATCCTGAGAGGCGAAGGTGTCAAACCTGTAATACCTCACGAAGGTATGGACAGAAGACCACGTAGCAGCCTTGCAGATCTGAACTGCCGAGGCACCACGTCGAGCTGCCCACGAAGGACCCACAGACCTAGTGGAATGAGCCTTCAGAGAAGGAGGGACCGGTAGGCCTTCATGAAGATAAGCTTCAGAAATAGCCATACGGATCCAGGCTGCCAAATTTTGCTTTGAAGCAGGCCAACCCTTTTTACGGAAGCCATAGAGGACAAACAAAGCGTCCGACTTCCTAAACGAAGAAGTGCGGTCAACATAAGTCCTTAAGGCCCGCACAACATCCAAAGAGGCCTCACCCACGGAAAGACCCGGTGAGTTAAAGGCTGGAACAACTATTTCCTCGTTAACATGAAACTGGGAAACAACTTTGGGAAGAAACTCGGGCCGAGTGCGGAGCACTGCCCTGTTCCCATGAAAAACCAAGAAAGGGGGTCTACAAGAAAGAGCCCCTAACTCAGAAACACGTCTGGCCGAAGCAATGGCCAGAAGGAAAACAGTCTTAGCTGTTAGCCATTTAATATCCACTGAGCCCAGTGGTTCAAACGGCGGTCCTTGGAGAGCCCTCAGGACCACAGCCAAATCCCAAGGCGCCACAGGTGGAACAAAGGGCGGCTGAATACGGAGAACACCTTGCATAAAGGTGCGCACATCCGGGATTGTAGCAATCCTACGGTGAAACCAGACAGATAGGGCCGAAACCTGTACCTTCAAAGAAGCAAGGCGAAGCCCATGATCTAGTCCCGCTTGCAGGAAGGCGAGAATCCGAGACAGACGAAACTCCCGCGGTGCATAACCTCTCGGTCGACACCACTGGAAGAACGTATGCCACACGCGATGGTATATCCTCGCGGAAGACGGTTTCCGAGCTCGTAACATGGTACGCACCACAGAGCTGGAAAACCCCCGGAACCTCAGCATGGCCGTCTCAACAGCCACGCCGTCAAAGACAGCAGAGTCAGGTCCGGGTGAAGACAAGGACCCTGAGACAGAAGGTCCGGTCGTAGCGGCAACCGCAGAGGACTGTCCACGGACAGACCCTGAAGGTCTGAGAACCAGTGCCGTCTGGGCCACGCGGGAGCTATCAACAGGAGCGTCCCTCCTTCCTGTTTGAATTTCCGGATTACCCGTGGAAGAAGGGAGACCGGAGGGAACAGGTATGCGAACCGGAACGTCCACCGGACGGACAGAGCATCCACCAGAGACGCCCCTTCGTCTCTTGTGCGAGACCCGTACACCGGCAACTTGTTGTTGTGCCGGGACGCCATGAGGTCGATTTCTGGAAGACCCCACCTGTCCACCAGTAGTTGAAAAACGTCCGGGTGCAGGGACCATTCCCCTGGATGAACATCCTGGCGACTTAGAAAGTCCGCCTCCCAATTTAGCACTCCCGGGATGAAGACCGCTGATATGGCCGGAAGATTGCGCTCCGCCCAAACCAGGATCCGAGAGACCTCTACGAGAGCCGCCCGACTGCGAGTTCCTCCTTGCCTGTTTATGTAGGCCACGGTGGTAGCGTTGTCCGACTGGACCTGCACCGGGTGACCCTGGAGAAACCGCTGTGCCTGCAGGAGAGCATTGAAGACAGCACGGAGTTCCAAGATATTTATTGGAAGCTCCGCTTCTGTCGGCGTCCACCTGCACTGGAACAAGTGTGGACCCGAAACTGCTCCCCAGCCCCGAAGACTGGCGTCCGTTGTCAACAGGACCCAATTTGGAACCCAGAAAGGACGTCCCTTGTTGAGGTGGGTCGTCTTTAACCACCACGCAAGGGACAGGCGAACCTCCGGGGTGAGCACAATCGTCTGGAACTTCAGAGACTGAGGCAGCCCGTTCCACTTGGACAGGATCAGGTGCTGCAGAGGTCTGGAGTGAAACTGGGCGTATTCCAACATGTCGAACACCGACACCATGGAGCCCAGTAACCTCATCGCCGAGTGTAAGGACACCCGGCGGCTGTGCAGACAACTGCGCACCCTTGACTGTAAAGCAGAGATCTTGTCCTCCGTCACGAAGATCCTTTGCTGTCCCGAGTCCAATAAGGCTCCAAGATGCAGAATCCTCCGAGACGGGATTAGAGTGGACTTCTGCCAGTTGATTAGCCAGCCGTGCCGTTGCAGCAGTGCAATGGTCAGGTCCAAGTGGTGTAACAGGAGCTCTGGAGATCCTGCCACCAATAACAGGTCGTCCAAGTACGGCAACATGCGGACTCCTTGCAGCCGCAGAGAAGCCGCCATGACCGCCATCACCTTGGTGAAAACACGTGGTGCTGTCGCCAGGCCAAAAGGTAACGCCCGAAACTGGAAGTGGTCGCTGCGGATTGCAAACCGAAGGAACTCTTGATGGCGCAAAAGAATAGGGACATGCAGGTAAGCGTCCTGTATGTTCAATGACACCATGTAGTCCCCAGGTTCCAGCGCCAGAATGATGAACCGTAGGGTCTCCATCCGAAACTTCGGGACCCGCAAAGACTTGTTGAGTGCTTTAAGGTTGAGAATCGGACGATATGACCCATTGGGTTTCTGTACCAAAAATAGATTTGAATAGAAACCCTGGCCCCTCTGGGAGAATGGAACAGGCACTATAACTCCAGCCTGGAGCATAGTGTGCAATACCTTCCACAGCTCCGTAGCCTTGTTCCGGTCTGATGGTAGACCCGTGGTGAAGAATCGAGCCGGGGGTCTGTGCCGGAAGGAGAGGGCGTACCCGTGGGAGACCACCTCCAGAACCCAAGTGTCTGTCGTAGTGAACGACCAACACCGGGAGAACTGCAGCAGGCGGCCTCCCACCCTGGGATCCCCCAAGGGGAGACCCGGACCGTCAGGTCGCAGGCTTGTCATCTGGCTTGGGGGCCGGACGTCTGGTACTCCATGCCTGTTTCCGGGGCTTGACCGATTTCTTAGGGCCAGCCTGTCGAGGAAACGACTGTGGTTTGGGCCTGCCCTGGGCCCTAGATGACCGAAAGGACGATGGTCCAGAACCAGAAGGAGCAGTGGCCGACGGGAGACAAGCAGATTTGGATGCCGCCAGCGTGGCCACAATCTTATCCAGATCCGGACCGAAGAGAACTTCTCCGGTAAACGGCAACGCTTCCAGACCTTTCTTGGATTCTGCGTCCGCCTTCCAGGATCGCAGCCACAAGGTGCGACGAGCAGCTACCGCTGCTGAAGAAATTCTAGACACCAGAGTACTAATGTCTAGAGCCGCCTCGTTGATGTAGGTGGCCGAATCACGGAGATTGCCAATCAACTCCGCCTGTTCGGCCGGACAGTCGGATTCAAAAGAAGCCTCTAATGAATCCGCCCAGCGCTCCATCGCTCTGGCAACCCAGCAAATGGCCATAGCCGGCCGTGCTGCCCCCCCTGCAAGGGAATAAGCGGACTTCAGGCAGATTTCTACCTTGCGGTCCGTAGCATCCTTAAGGGAGGACATGGATGGCATCGGCAATGTGGCACTACGGACAAGACGGGTCACGTGAGAATCCACCTGTGGAGGGGATTCCCACTTAGCAAAATAATTATCCGCGAACGGATAAGCCACCGCCAGGCGTCTCTGCGGCTGGTATCTTTTGCCAGGTTGTTTCCACGCCTCCTCTAAATGGTCCACCAACTGACCCGAAAGAGGAAAGACTGGCATCGCCCTTCACATCTTTGAAAAAGGCATACTTAGATTTAGCCGCTGGGGGAACTTCGTCCTCAATCACCAAGGCTGTGCGGACCGCCCGAATAAGTCCAGGAATATATACTTTGGACTTAGCATCAGCGTCCTTAGTATGGAGAGGTTCCTGATCGTAAGGATCCAGAATCTCCCCATCATCAGACGTCCCTTCGTCATCCTCATAAGGAGCGGACAGAGACGCCACCAGCCTTTTATGAGGCCACATCACAGACTCCCCTTGCAACACATCCGACAAGTGCTGTACAGAACTCGTCAGGGAGTTAACCCACGCTGGCTCCTGAGAACCCGGGAGCGGGGAAATAGGGAGACTGTGGGGTACCACCAATTGTCGTGGGAACCCCTGCATGGGTGACGACACCACAGACTGCTGGGACAAACCCATCGGAGTAAACGCGGGCTGCGGAGCTAACTGGCCCACTAAAGCTGTTAACGCCTGAGCGAAACAAGCCCAGGGCGGCTCCTGTACCGGTGCTGTAACCGTAATAGGCCGCGCCATGGACAAACACTGCCGGCAAAGGCCCTCCGCGCTACCCTCCCCCTCCGCTAACGGTACTTTGCACGTGGTACACTGTAGCCGGAGGGGAAAATCACTTTCAGACATGATGGCACCACGTATGTGACCTCTCTCACCAATTAAGTATTAAATAGGCGAGAGACCACCCTGCAGCACCGCACCGCAAGGGCTTTAGCAGAAAGAACAGGGACAGTAATAAAGCTGACAGTTTAGAGAAGAAAAGTTACAGGCAGCGCTAGCACAGTCACATACAATGCAGAGAAATAACAATTCCTGCACTAACAGCGCTGATCACTCAACTACACAGACACAGGGCCTGGTAGGACACAGCGCTGCATACACAGACCTGAGCCACAGCGGAGGAGAGGTATGCGGGGGGACCCAGATCACGATGCTTCCTTCCAGACTTCCAGCAGCGTTCACCATGCGTTGCAGAGAAGATGGCCGCCGAGGAGCAGAGAGAAGCTGGCCTGGGGGAGGAGCGCTGACACAGGACCAGTCAGCACAGTGCAGAGAGGGCTGTGTGCAGCGGTGGAGGCGCCGGCTGTGAGACAGGGAAGGCGCGCTCCCCTGGCATGCATTTAACCCCTGGGACGCCGCAGCGCTACCGCTCTGCTGCGGTCCGCTGTCCCAGGGGGTAGTGGAAAGCGCAGGTTCAGTACCTGGCTCCACGCTGCAGCCAGTCCCCAGGGAGCCCCCTGCCTGGGGACTTAAGACCATGTGACCAGCGGGGACCCACCGCGGGACCCCGCTGCTTACCTTTGTCCCCCTTGGATCCGGCCATGGTCCGGAACATCTGGGGTCACCGCTAGCTGTGACCCCAGATGCTCACCAGCATCCCCAGATCGGTACCGGCGTTCTGGTACCGGCGGGGGTGTAGGGAAGACAGCATGGACGTCAGGACTGACTGTCCATGCTGTACATCCAGATGTGCAGCCACAGCTGCACTGAAGAAAGCTTCAGGGGCTCTTCTAGCCCCCACTCCGACAGGTGCACCCGACGCCGGCCGGGCACCAAACTAAACTGAGGTGCCTTGGCCCGGGGGCGGGGTATAGGAGGGGGACCTAGTGCATCCTGGGAGGCTGAAAGCTTAACTCTTTGGTGCCCTGCGACTGACGTCACACCTATACCCCAAGGTATCCTGTGGATACCCTATGGACCCTGAAGTAGAAATACTGCGCGAATAAAACAATCCAGCACACCTTCATTAATTCACAATGGCAGCAAGTCTCCCGTGACGGCAGGAATAACTCGCTCATTTCGTGGGGTCCGTATCATACAGCCATTGTTCTCTAGGTCAGAGGACTTTACATAAAAATCACAAACAACACTACCCTCTGGGGGTATGTGCGGGAAGGCCTTAACATCCGCCAGGATATAGCAGGACCCTCTTACCTCTGAGTCTTGTTTAATTACTGTAAATTGTAATTGTATATAAGCAAATAATAATAATAATGCCGTACTATATCCCAGAAACCTCCCTCTGCCCAGTTTCTCAGACATGAAAAGGGGCGGGCATAGCAGAAAAAGGGTGTGGCTTTGCCATAATGTGGGCGGGTTTGGTAGAACAGGGGCATGAATGAAATGTACTATGGGAGGGGCTTTATTATTGTGTCATAATTTTGCAGCTTAAGGGTAATATGTACAAAGCTTCTCAGCAGACTGGAGCTGAAACTGTAAAGCGCCAGTAACATTCAGGGTAAGCACGCTGCCAGGCTTTACACGGAATGTGAGTACCGCTATATATCTTCAGCTCCAACCCGCCAAGAGGCAGCGGCTTACATAAGCCACTTCTTTGTAAATATAGCCCTAAACGTGGGATGACTGTAGTACATCGCCGACATTAATAATCCCATTAAAGTTTTCCGTATATCTATATGTCATTAATGTCATGTGCACAATTGTGTGTTGTAATAGCTCTAAAAGGGGCATGTAACCCACACGCGCGGTGTCTTACTGGCCGTTAATATACCCTCAGTATAGTATGTAACACTGTGGGGTATATTTACTAAGAGTTAGGACTCCAAACCCACCGACTGTCAGCGGTTTTGCCGGCAAGATTTAAAAACACCATTAATATTAATGACAAAACTAAGCAGGCTTTGCAATTTATGTTATTGGCGTTCTAAATCCTATGGGCAAAACCCCCAAGAGCATATATATACCCCTGACTATCCAGATGAATAAAGGCCGTGAGACAGAGACAGGCCTCCGCGGAGCATTACCCGTGCAGCCGTTTGCAGGAGACGACCAGCGCCTTGTTGAGGTGGGGCAGGTTCGTGGCCCCGGATTTCACAGCTTCTAGGTCCAGAGCATAACTGCCCTTCAGGTACTCGTGGGACACAGTGGTCAGCCCATTTGTTGAGCTGCGAGAGAAACAGAGAGATGATGATGGTATGGACAGGACATGGAACATTTTCCACAGTTATCGGTCTGAAGCTAAAGACATCTAAGTCAATCACGATTACAGCGTCTGTGCAGCAAACGGCAAATCCTACAGGCGCTAATGATACGAGTGAGCAGCGGATAACCACTGGTTATTCGGGACACATAAAACACTGATTGCAGTTTCCTGACGGTGACACCAGCTCAAGGCAGAGACCAGAGAGTTTCCTGAGGGTGACAGATACATGCTGCTTATACACTGCTGGTGTGACACCAGCTTAAGGTAAAAACTGCACACAGTTTCTTGAGCTTTTGGAAAGGAGCAGATACATGCTGCTTATACATTGCTGGTGTGACAACAGCTTAAGGTAAAAACTGCAAAACGTTTCCTGAGCTTTTGGAAAGGAGCAGATACACACTGCTTATACACTGCTGGTGTGACACTTCTTTAAGGTAAAAACTACAAACAGTTTCCTGAGCTGTTGGAAAGGAGCAGATACATGCTGCTTATACACTGCTGGTGCGACACCAGCTTAAGGTAAAAACTACAAACCGTTTCCTGAGCTGTTGGAAAGGAGCAGATACATACTGCTTATACACTGCTGGTGTGACACCAGCTTAAGGTAAAAACTGCAAATCGTTTCCTGAGCTTTTGGAAAGGAGCAGATACACGCTGCTTATACACTGCTGGTGTGACACTTCCTTAAGGTAAAAACTACAAACCGTTTCCTGAGCTTTTGGAAAGGAGCAGATACATACTGCTTATACACTGCTGGTGTGACAATCCCTTAAGGTAAAAACTACAAACCGTTTCCTGAGCTTTTGGAAAGGAGCAGATACATACTGATTATACACTGCTGGTGTGACAATCCCTTAAGGTAAAAACTACAAACCGTTTCCTGAGCTTTTGGAAAGGAGCAGATACATACTGCTTATACACTGCTGGTGTGATACTACCTTAAGGTAAAAACTACAAACCGTTTCCTGAGCTGTTGGAAAGGAGCAGATACATACTGCTTATACACTGCTGGTGTGACACTACCTTAAGGTAAAAGCTACAAACCGTTTCTTGAGCTTTTGGAAAGGAGCAGATACATGCTACATATACACTGCTGGTGTGACACCAGCTTTATGAGAATACGTGATGAACATGGAGGGCAGTGTGAACTCTACACGTAAACAGCTCGTCTGACTCTAGACTTATAGACTGAAATAAAGGTTAAAAATAAGAGCCTCTGTGTATTATTTATATACAGATGGACGAACTTGGTAACCCTATATAGAGAAATATGCAGGTAACATTTCTATTCATATATTAGTACTATACTCAATAAGGAGACGACATTAATTAGCAGACAGAAAAGAAAACAACATGAACCAGCTCTTTACAATGTTAAACACCCTCAGTGCTACGCTGACCACGACGCCAACCGCACAAAGAACAAGTCAAGTTACCGCTCTTATTGCTAGAGCCAGGTATTCACCCCATTACCTCTCGGTAGGGCTAAGATCCTGCCCACACGGCACCAAACTCAACCCAGAGCCGGGAGAGAAATTGCCCGAGGCCGATCGCGGTGGGAGAGGCGGCTTCTCGTCTTCACCATCTGCAATAAAAGCCGTGTAATATTACAGAGACAGCGACCATAGCTGCAACAAGCATGGCAAAGCTCGAAAATACAACGAAAGAATATTCTTATTACTGCGGATTTTATTCCACAACATTTTACATGCGCAATTTCTGCACCGCTACACGGAGAAATAGTTTGCACATAAAACCACAATCACTTTATACATGAGACATATTATACATGGGTACTGGTCACAATGGCATCTGGCATATGTACGATCGCTGGGTGCTGCAGGCTGCTTCCTGCCATGGTGTCAGTTGTGCCGTTAGAACTAAAGGTTTCCCCGTGTGGCTGTTCCAACTGAATACAAAGACGATTGAGGAGGAATCAGGTGTAATCTGTTGTTTCTAACGGTAATAATAAAAATGAGAAGATGCGTCCTTGTCGGCGGACATACAGTCAGGTGCATAAATATTGGGACATTGACAGAATTTTCATATTTTGGCCTCTATTCCCCACCACAATGGCTTTGAAATGAAACAAACAAGATGTGCTTTACCTGCAGACTTTCAGATTTAATTTGATGGTAATTACATCCAAATCAGGTGAACGGTGTAGGAATTACAACGGTTTCTATATGTGCCTCCCACTTTTTAAGGGCCAAAAGTAATGGGACAAACTAAACTATCCTAAATCTAACTTTCACTTTTTAATACTTTGTTGCAAATCCTTTGCAGGCAATTACAGCCTGAAGTCTGGAACGCATAGATATCACCAGACGCTGGGTTTCATCCCTGGTGATGCTCTGCCAGGCCTCTACTGCAAATGTCTTCAGTTCCTGCTTGTTCTTGGGGCATTTTCCCTTCAGTTTTGTCTTCATCAAGTGAAATGCATGCTCAATCGGATTCAGGTCAGGGGATTGACTTGGCCATTGCATAACATTCCACTTTTTAGCCTTAAAAAACTCTTTGGTTGCTTTTGCAGTATGCTTCGGGTCATTGTCCATCTGCACCGTGAAGCGCCGTCCAATGAGTTCTGAAGCATTTGACTAAATATGAGCATATAATATTGCCCCAAACACTTCAGAATTCATTCTGCTGCTTTTGTCAGCAGTCACATCATCAATAAATACAAGGGAACCAGTTCCATTGGCAGCAATACATGCCCACGCCATGACACTACCACCACCATGCCTCACTGATGAGGTGGTATGTTTTGGATCATGAGCAGTTCCTTTTCTTCTCCATACTCTTCTCTTCCCATCACTCTGGTACAAGTTGATCTTTGTCTCATCTGTCCATAAGATGTTGTTCCAGAACTGTAATGGCTTTTTTAGATGTTGTCTGGCAAACTCTAATCTGGTCTTCCTGTTTTTGTGGCTCACCAATGGTTTACATCTTGTGGTGAACCCTCTATATTCACTCTTGTGAAGTCTTCTCTTGATTGTTGACTTTGACACATATACACCTACCTCCTGGAGAGTGTTCTTGATTTGGCCAACTGTTGTGAATGGGTTTTTCTTCACCAGGGAAATAATTCTTCTGTCATCCACCACAGTTGTTGTCCGTGGTCTTCCGGGTCTTTTGGTGTTGCTGAGCTCTCCGGTGCGTTCTTTCTTTTTAAGAATGTTCCAAACAGTTGATTTGGCCACACCTAATGTTTTTGCTATCTCTCTGATGGGTTTGTTTTGATTTTTCAGCCTAATGATGGCTTGCTTCACTGATAGTGACAGCTCTTTGGATCTCATATTGAGAGTCGACAGCAACTGATCCAAATGCAAATATCACACCTAGAATCAACTCCAGACCTTTTACCTGCTTAATTGATAATGAAATAACGGAGGGAATAGCCTACACCTGTCCATGAAATAGCTTTTGAGTTGATAGTCCCATTAGTTTTGGCCCCTTAAAAAGTGGGAGGTACATATAGAAACCGTTGTAATTCCTACACCATTCACCTGATTTGGATGTAATTACCCTCAAATTATATCTGAAAGTCTGCAGGTAAATCACATCTTGTTTGTTTCATTTCAAAGCCATTGTGGTGGTGAATAGAGGCCAAAATATGAAAATTCTGTCAATGTCCCAATATTTGTGCACCTGACTGTATAACCTGGTGGTGTCAGGCCTGTAGCAGAACACGTCTGTAGCATATACAGAGATACAGTCATACATATGACCTGGTGGTGTCAGGCCTGTAGCAGAACACGTCTGTAGCATATACAGAGATACAGTCATACATATGACCTGGTGGTGTCAGGCCTGTAGCAGAACACGTCAGTAGCATATACAGAGATACAGTCATATATATGACCTGGTGGTGTCAGGTCTGTAGCAGAACACGTCTGTAGCACATACAGAGATACAGTCATACATATGACCTGGTGGTGTCAGGCGTGTAGCAGAACACATCTGTAGCATATACAGAGATATAGTCATACATATGACCTGGTGGTGTCAGGCCTGTAGCAGAACACGTCTGTAGCATATACAGAGATACAGTCATACATATGACCTGGTGGTGTCAGGCCTGTAGCAGAACACGTCTGTAGCATATACAGAGATATACAGTCATACATATGACCTGGTGGTGTCAGGCCTGTAGCAGAACACGTCTGTAGCATATACAGAGATAGTCATACATATGACCTGGTGGGGTCAGGCCTGTAGCAGAACAAGTCTGTAGCATATACAGAGATATAGTCATACATATGACCTGGTGGTGTCGGACCTGTAGCAGAACACGTCTGTAGCATATACAGAGATATAGTCATACATATGACCTGGTGGTGTCAGACCTGTAGCAGAACACGTCTGTAGCATATACAGAGATAGTCATACATATGACCTGGTGGTGTCAGGCCTGTAGCAGAACACGTCTGTAGCATATACAGAGATATACAGTCATACATATGACCTGGTGGTGTCAGGCCTGTAGCAGAACACGTCTGTAGCATATACAGAGATAGTCATACATATGACCTGGTGGTGTCAGGCCTGTAGCAGAACACGTCTGTAGCATATACAGAGATATAGTCATACATATGACCTGGTGGTGTCAGACCTGTAGCAGAACACGTCTGTAGCATATACAGAGATATAGTCATACATATGACTTGGTGGTGTCAGACCTGTAGCAGAACACGTCTGTAGCATATACAGAGATATAGTCATACATATGACCTGGTGGTGTCAGGCCTGTAGCAGAACACGTCTGTAGCATATACAGGGATATAGTCATACATATGACCTGGTGGTGTCAGGCCTGTAGCAGAACACGTCTGTAGCATATACAGAGGTATAGTCATACATATGACCTGGTGGTGTCAGGCCTGTAGCAGAACACGTCTGTAGCATATACAGAGATAGTCATACATATGACCTGGTGGTGTCAGGCCTGTAGCAGAACACGTCTGTAGCATATACAGAGATATAGTCATACATATGACCTGGTGGTGTCAGGCGTGTAGCAGAACACGTCTGTAGCATATACAGATATACAGTCATACATATGACCTGGTGGTGTCAGGCCTGTAGCAGAACACGTCTGTAGCATATACAGAGATACAGTCATACATATGACCTGGTGGTGTCAGGCCTGTAGCAGAACACGTCTGTAGCATATACAGAGATATACAGTCATACATATGACCTGGTGGTGTCAGGCCTGTAGCAGAACACGTCTGTAGCATATACAGAGATATACAGTCATACATATGACCTGGTGGTGTCAGGCCTGTAGCAGAACACGTCTGTAGCATATACAGAGATATAGTCATACATATGACCTGGTGGTGTCAGGCCTGTAGCAGAACACGTCTGTAGCATATACAGAGATATACAGTCATACATATGACCTGGTGGTGTCAGGCCTGTAGCAGAACACGTCTGTAGCATATACAGAGATATACAGTCATACATATGACCTGGTGGTGTCAGGCATGTAGCAGAACACGTCTGTAGCATATACAGAGATATACAGTCATACATATGACCTGGTGGTGTCAGGCATGTAGCAGAACACGTCTGTAGCATATACAGAGATATAGTCATACATATGACCTGGTGGTGTCAGGCCTGTAGCAGAACACGTATGTAGCATATATAGAGATCATACATATGGAAGTGAGAAATGACTAATAATAGCTTGGAGGGGAGCCAGGAGCACACAGCCAGGGCAGACCCAATACTATGTTGCAGAGTTAGGCAGCCTGTGGAACTAGAAATCCCAGCATGACTCTAGAATGTGAGGATGAGACCTAGACTCACCTGAATAGTCTCTGTCCTCTATGACATCCTTCTCTCTCTCCACAGGGTACAGCAGGGTACACACCATGCCCTGGTTAGGCTGCAGGTACATGGCAATCAGGTCCCCCAGAGTCTTGAAACGTCGCACCTGGACCCCTTGAGATGTCTGCATGAGAGATGAGACATTAACAGCCGCTCCATATACACCCCCAAACCGTGTACACCCCCCATACCATATACACACACGTACCACCAAGTACACCCCCAAACCATATACACGCACATGTACCATGGAGACCCGCATACCATGTACCACCTAGAACACCCTCAAACCATATACACACACACGTACCATCATGTACACCCCAAACCATACACACACATACCATGTACACACCCAATCCATAGACACCCCCATATCTTATACACACACAAGTACAATGTACACCCCGCATACCATGTACACCCCCATACCGAATACACACAAGTATAATGTACACCGCACATACCATATACTCACATGTACAATGTACACCCCACATACCATGTACACCCTCCATACCATATACACACATGAACAATGTACAGCCCGCATACCATGTACACCCTCCATACCATATACACACATGAACAATGTACACCCCACATACCATGTACACCCCCATACCATATACACACATTTACAATGTACACCCCACATACCATGTACACCCCCATACCATATACACACATGTACAATGTACACCCCACATACCATATACACATATGAACAATGTACATCCCACATACCATGTACACCCCCATACAATATACACACATGTACAATGTACAGCCCGGATACCATGTACACCCCTATACTATATACACACATGTACAATGTACACCCGCATACCATGTACACCCTCCTTACCATGTACACCCATGTACAATGTACACCCATGTACAATGTACACCCCGCATACCATGTACACCCTCCATACCATGTACACCCTCCATACCATGTACACCCCGCATACCATGCACACCCCGCATACCATGCACACCCCGCATACCATGCACACCCCGCATACCATGCACACCCTCCATACCATGCACACCCTCCATACCATGTACAATGTACACCCCGCATACCATATACACACATGTACAATGTACACCCCATATACACACATGTACAATGTACAATCCACATACCATATACATACATGAACAATGTACACTATTGACCGTAATTACAAGCATAATCCATTAGGTCTTCCCTGATCTCAAGAGGATATTCTGGGGCCAGACAAGGTGATATCCGGCCAATCTCCTAATATCTATCTGAGTGGTGCACATATCATGTACAGGAGGCAGCTCAGGAATGAGATAGGAGGGTGTAAGTACATACTGTATGGACAGGGCTGTTATTGAGCACAAATTATCCCGTGTCCCTCTCAGCTGTCCGTGAGCGAGGCAGAGACACCTGTCTGTCTGTGCAGCTGTCCAGCCGTCTAGACTGATGTTTTGGATCGTACAGGGGCAGCTGTTACTGTCCCCTGTGCCTGTCTCTGCACTGTGTATAGTCAGCGTCAATACACCGTATATCTGTGACTTATTGCGTTACCAGCCGGCAGGTCAGACGTTCATCAAACAAATCATGAAAGTAACAGGGGTGTCCATGTGGCTACGATCACATTTATAGCAATTAATAAATAAGTACATTTTCCTATTACTCTACTGGCCAAATGTAACAGACTCCGATATGCCAAAAGTGCAGATTTTACCCAATTTTGCCGCAGGATTTGATGCAGCAACCTCTTCTGCCTTTGTTATATCAAATCCAGCGGCAAAATCACCAAAACAATCGTCACTTTCGCCAGATCGGAGGCTGAGACATTTGGCCCTAAGTGTCTTTATTTATTCCATAATGGATTTTTGCTTTACAAATTAAAAAAAAAAAAAAAAAAAGGAAAATGGAAGTGATGCCAGTTATCGCCAATTCAAGCCCTAATTGTATCACTGTGATTAATCAGGAGACATATCTTATTTCTGAGCCCAGGAAATGATGAGGACGTGTCCTCAGCACTACCACAGGGAAAGAAGAGAAGCTAGCCCACACTAAGGGCCTTATTCAGACCCGGTCGCAAGCGCTGAGCGCTCGCAACCATGTTGATGTTTGCCCACTGGGCATGCGCACGACGAAGCCGGCTGCATCTTGCGTATGCGCGAGACCCAGCTAGCGACGTCACTCCGGGTCTCACACCAAAGGGGGCGAGCTGTCGATGGTGATTGACAGCTCGCCCCGTTTGGTAGGCGGGCAGGATGGGTGGCTGGCCAAACGGAGGCATTCCCGAGGGAACGCCTGCCATTTTGGGGAGGCCCCACTGACATCACCAGTGATGTCAGTAGGAGAGCTTCCGGTTCTATTAGAGCCGGAAGCTCTCTGGGGCTTGCGGCCACGAGACCCTACCCACAAGGGTCTCGTCGCAAGCCCGATGGTCGCGATGGTCTTGACCATCACAACCATCAACCTGGCCGCTCGCAATAGCTGTCGGTGGTTACCCACAGCTATGTGAGCGGCCAGCAGGCCGCACAAAAAAAAGGAAAAAAAACGTCCAGATTCAGAGCGAGCGCTCTTTCAGAGCGTCCGTCTCTGAATCAGGGCCTCAATCCTCAATCATGTTCTAAATCTTTAGCACTATGACTCATTCAAAACCATGGAGCATATTTATGTGAGGGTGAAAAATCCTTTGGTCAGTGAAAATGAGTCACGCCTGTCTATGGCCCTGATTCAGAGCCGGACGCTCTGACAGAGCGCTCCCTCTGAATCAGGACCGTCCCTCCTTCATATAGCGAGCGACCAATATGAAGGTCGCGATGGTCCAGACCATCGCGACCATCGGGCTTGCGACGAGACCCTTGCGGTAGGGTCTCGCTGCCGCAAGCCCTTGAGTGCTTTTGGCTCTATCATAGCCAAAAGCACTCCCACTGACATCACTAGTGATGTCAGTGGGGCCGGCCCCAGACGGTAGGCGTTCCCATGGGAACGCCTCCGTCTGGGCAGCCACACCCCCGGCACGCCCACCAAAGGGGGCGTGCTGTCAATCACCATCGACAGCACGCCCCCTTTGGTGCGAGAGCCTTAACGACGTTATTCGGGTCTCGCGCATGCGCATGACGGAGCCTCCGTCGTGCGCATGTGCACTTGGGCATCATCGACCCGCTTGCGAGCGCTCAGCGCTCGCGAGCGGGTCTGAATTAGGCCCTATGTTCCCTACGACTGGCCTGGCAACCTCCCCGGGCAAGTATCACTGAGCGGCCTTAATGATATTTTGTTGATATTTGATAAATAAGCTTCCAAATCCTGGATTACATAACCTGCCCCCTTAAGGCAGATACCCTAAGCCTAGCCGGAAACTCCTGCTGCCCAAAGGAACTAATCAACTTCTGTCAGTTATCTAGCTTAGTCTTACGCTGCGCACACATGGTACGATTAAAATGCACAATATGAACGATAACGATATCCAACATAGCGTGCATTTTTTTGTGCCTCCAACCCACCAATGACCTACGATGCGTGGGCACATATGGACCATAACGATATCGACCAGGTTACTATGGACCCGCAATCATTGAACGCGGGTCGTTGGCCATCATTGGTGGTGTGCTGGATGATCGATATCAATCATCCAGCACACCCCGGAGATCGATCACCATGCATTAGAAATGACGGTATATAGCACCGATAGAGGAGCCTGCTGCCACCCCCCAACTCTCACCCGCTAACAAAGTGGGCAACACGGGCAGACCTCCTAATTCACACTGGTGGTTGGGTCATCTACTGTATATAAGCTTCCATTGGGGACCTCACCTACAGAGGCCACATATTCCAAATATGATATCACCATAGCCGAGTAACCACCAGGTGAAACACCGATGCCAGAATCTTGATGCTAATAGATCGCGACAGGAGCGGTAAAGTAACCCTAACCCTACCCCTACCCCTAACCCTCCCTTAGTTGTGCCTAACCCCAACCTCCCCAGGGGCTGCCTAACCCTAAGTCTCCCCCTGGTGGTGCCTTACCACTCCTCCCCGCACCCTTATCCTTACCCTCCCCGGGGGGTGCCTAACCGTAACAACCCCCTCCCCACAGCATAACCCTAACCCTCCCAGGGGGGTACCTAACCCTAATTCCCCCCAGGGGGGTACCTAAACCAAACTCCACCCCCCCTCCTTCCGCTGCTAATAGCTAAGACGGGCTGGCTGACCTTTGTTTGGGAAGCCGTCTGTCGAGATTCCGGCATCGGGATCTAGACGGGAGTCGGTATTTCAACTCCTGTCTTAGTCCCGTGTTTGAATTTAGACAGACTGCTTCCCGACCGTCGGTATATCAACTACGTCCCATTAAAAAAAAAAAAAACACACCCGAGGCTCCTATGCCACTATATGTTATATATGCCAAACATGGATTTGGTAAGTGTGTGTTACAGTGCATGCTGCCATATTGTGTGCTGAACTAGCCCACTCATTGGCTAGGAAACTGAGACGGTAATAGTAGTAGAGATACCTGGTTTGGTTTTGCTGAAGACCGAACACACCCAAACTTTGGAGTTCAGAGTCGAACGGAGTCCCGGCTCGGATCACTTTTACGGTTCCGAGTGGAACAGAGGGCCTGATTCAGAGCCAGACGCTCTGACAAGAGCGCTCGCTCTGAATCAGGGCCCTCCTACCTAAAATTGGAGCCGCCTCCTGGCCGCTCGCATAGCTGTGGGTGACCACCCACAGCTTATGCGAGCGGCCAAAAAGATGGTCGCGACCATTGGGCTTGCGACGAGACCCTGCGGTAGGGTCTCGCTGCCGCAAACCCTGGAGTGCTTTTGGCTCTATCAGAGCCAAAAACACTCCCACTGACATCACCTATGATGTCAGTGGGGCCGGCCCCAGACGGTAGGCGTTCCCATGGGAACACCTCCGTCTGGGCAGCCACGCCCCCGGCACACCCACCAAAGGTGGCGTGCTGTCACTCACCATCGACAGCACACCCCTTCGGTGCGAGACCCATAGCGACGGCTTGGCCGTCGCTATGCGGGTTTCGCGCAAGCGCACAATGGAGCTCCTTCCGTCGTGCGCATGCGCACTAGGGCACCATCGACCCGTTTGCGAGCGCTCAGCGCTCGCGAGCAGGTCTTAATCAGGCCCAGAGTCCCGGCTCAGTCTACCTGTAAGTTCAGATCTCGGATCCAAAAACCAGGACTCGGGTTTTGGATTGCATGTAAACAGGTCCAAATTACATGATTTTAGCTGTTTTTATCAATTTTTATACTAGAGGGTAGTTTTGGCAAAACCAAAACACAGGTCTGCGCACATCTCTAAATAACAGTAATAAAAATGATCATATAAATAGTAATTATAACACTAATTATTGTAAAATAAATAAAAATAATAAAAAAATATAACAATAATAGTAAAAAAATAAATAGCTCTAAAACTAAATAAATCCAAATAGTAACTATAATGTAGTGATAATATTCATACTAATAAAATCAATAGTAATATAATAAATAGTATTAATAATAAATAGTAATTAATTGTATCATTATTACTTTTTTTAATAATAGTGATATAAGTAGTAGTAATAATAATAATAGTAACAACAGCGACAATAACGGTGATGACGGCGTACCTGCACGGCCAGGAAGTCGTCCTCATCCGGCAGGATCCGGTACGTGTGCACATGCTTCTGGAATCTGACAGAAAGAAAATATATTTATTACCTATTGGGGTAATACAGCATAATACACAGGAAGCCTCATCGCAGAGGCTCTTTAATGTCACCAGCGCAATGACGCCAGCAGCCATCTTGTGCGGGGCCCCGTCCTTCACATATTAAAGTAAAACTATTGCCAGCAAACCAGGACTCCGTACCTGATACATAAACAAGTAACGCATCTCATTAGAGAAAGATTAAATAAAATAAAAAGATAAAACAATTGTATATGAATCAGACATGTATTTAATAATCATCACGTGACACGTCTCCCTCTGTAAGACGTGGCTCTTCTGCTATATACCCTGCACGTGTCACAAGCATATCATTATATGAAGGCCTTTAGTCACTGACTATAGACTCACACAGACAGCAGCATCCTAAAATGGTATAATCTCTAATTATAGTAATAAACAGTGATGGTCAGCGTTATTTAATATTACACATTATCCGTATTCTGATAGTACTTTCCCTTTAACGGGAGTAAACGGCCTCTCCTCCCCCCACTCCCTGCAGAATCGGAGCCTGTCTGCAATATATATATATTATTCATGTATGTAACACACAAAGCACACTGCAGTCTGTACACTCCTGTTATCTAATATAAATAAGCCGCATCAGAGTACGAGTGCACCTGGGGGAGGGAGGGAGAAGAAAGGGTCACCTGTGAGGCACCTGGAATGTCCTCTCTACCTGGCTGGGCGAGGCTATTTACCTGGGAGCCAGGTGTGAGAGGCGATCAGCTGACTGGTTATTTCCAGACCTGAGCTGCACCTGCCCCCATCCTGATGTTACAGTACACAGTCCTGAGGGCGCCTCTCTCACCCACAACAAACATATTTTGGGTGCTGTGTGCCAGCTAGCTCGCACTGGTTGCCGGGGGAGATATTCCGGGCACAGTAGTTGGCACTGGGGCAGAGGAGATAAATTATGTGACTTTCTGGGAGCTGACAGCAAAAAAAATCAGCTGAGACAGACGTGTTCCTATCACTGTCCGGGTTTATTAGGAGTTACATCTAGAGTGCCAATAGCACAGACTGCCTACATGTAATGAAATAACAGTATACCCATACAATGGGGGCAAGCCACCGACTGCATGCACTGGGGACAGCAGACCCTACCGCCTACTCCGGCAGTACATTCAGTGCAAGTACTACTTTCCCAGCAAGTTCATCATCCGTTGCTTTCACTTATACAAGATGGCGGTTTTTAAATAACATATGCCAATAATGCTGGGGAAAAAAGTGCAGATCGCTGCTGTCACGTCTGGCATCGCACCCACCCTCAGGGTGGTCTCTGTGGTCACAGGGCATCTAAGACACTTTTGGCGTGGCTACAGTAAAATATCGGTACATCTGGGGCTAATTATCTTCCCGGTTTCTGGTCCTGGAGTGCGGGGATGTACGAGCGCAGTTACCGCTACATATGAGCCTGTTGCCACCAATAGATTTATTTACCAATAGATCTGCATACAAGTCATTTCCCAGTGTATCCGTTGACAGAATGCCGACACTGTGACTACTGACAATGGAATGTTGACAGACTATTTTGCGTTAGGCTGTGGTTAGGGACACTTGCCTCGCTAATGCATAACCTCATGGTCAACTCGCCAACATTCTGTCAAAGTCAAGATTTTACATGTCAATATACTGGTGTCGACATCTTCGCCGTCAGCATTTTATACCTCATCGATTTCTCAGCGCTTCACCTGCGGGAAGTTACCCCGTGACACTGGCCTTTGGGAAGGTGTGTCAGACGATTGTATAGGTGTGTACCCAGCTTTATACCCAGCGGAAAGATGTGTGCGACGATTGTATACGTGTGTACCCAGCTTTATACCCAGCGGGAAGGTGTGTACGATTGTATAGGTGTGTACCCAGCTTTATACCCAGCGGGAAGGTGTGTACGATTGTATAGGTGTGTACAAAGCTTTATACCCAGCAGGAAGATGTGTCCATTGTATAGGTGTGTACCCAGCTTTATACCCAGCGGGAAGGTGTGTCAGACGATTGTATAGGTGTGTACCCAGCTTTATACCCAGCGGGAAGGTGTGTACGATTGTATAGGTGTGTACCCAGCTTTATAGCCAGCGGGAAGGTGTGTATGATTGTATAGGTGTGTACCCAGCGGGAAGGTGTGTCAGACGATTGTATAGGTGTGTACCCAGCGGGAAGATGTGTCAGACTATTGTATAGGTGTGTACCCAGCGGGAAGAGGTGTCCGACGATTGTATAGGTGTGTACCCAGCTTTATACCCTGCGGGAAGATGTGTGCGACGATTGTATAGGTGTGTATGATTGTATAGGTGTGTACCCAGCTTTATACCCAGCGGGAAGATGTGTACGACGATTGTATAGGTGTGTACCCAGCTTTATACCCAGCGGGAAGGTGTGTACGATTGTATAGGTGTGTACCCAGCTTTATAGCCAGCGGGAAGGTGTGTATGATTGTATAGGTGTGTACCCAGCGGGAAGGTGTGTCAGACGATTGTATAGGTGTGTACCCAGCGGGAAGGTGTGTCAGACGATTGTATAGGTGTGTACCCAGCGGGAAGAGGTGTCCGACGATTGTATAGGTGTGTACCCAGCTTTATACCCTGCGGGAAGATGTGTGCGACGATTGTATAGGTGTGTATGATTGTATAGGTGTGTACCCAGCTTTATACCCAGCGGGAAGGTGTGTACGACGATTGTATAGGTGTGTACCCAGCTTTATACCCAGCGGGAAGATGTGTGCGACGATTGTATAGGTGTGTACCCAGCTTTATACCCAGCAGGAAGGTGTGTACGATTGTATAGGTGTGTACCCAGCTTTATACCCAGCGGGAAGGTGTGTACGACGATTGTATAGGTGTGTACCCAGCTTTATACCCAGCGGGAAGATGTGTCCATTGTATAGGTGTGTACCCAGCTTTATACCCAGCGGGAAGATGTGTGCGACGATTGTATAGGTGTGTACCCAGCTTTATACCCAGCGGGAAGGTGTGTACGATTGTATAGGTGTGTACCTAGCTTTATACCCAGCGGGAAGGTGTGTCAGACGATTGTATAGGCGTGTACCCAGCGGGAAGATGACATTTTACACCTTGCCGCTGCATGGACAAATGTCATATGTTTTTAGTGGGGAAGGAACATGCCCAAGTCCGCCTCTAGATGCCGGTGTTATCATAGTACTGCCCAGTCTCTGTGCCCTACATTATTAATATCATTCACACTGTGCCTGATTCAGAGACAGACGATATGCAGATGTTTATGGAGTTGAGCAATCATCGGTCATCTGCACATGTGTCAGGTTTCATTACCGGTGTGAGGATTTGCTCACACAGGGCGGGATGCACCTCTCCCTCTGGCTTCCGTCCTCTCAGTTCCACTGAAACTGCCCTCACTAAAGTCAGCAATGACCTCCTAGCTGCTACGTCCAAGGACCACTAGTCCCTGCTGCTTTTGAGGGGATCGGTATGAAATCCCAGCAGCAGCAGCAGCCTGACAGAGGTGGAAATCCCGAACGGCGGAAGGTAAGTATAAACTAACCTATACTACCCCCTAACCCTAATCCCCCCTCTAAGTGCCTAACCTTAATCCCCCTTCCCCGCCGCCTAAAAGTCCCCCGATGGGGTGCCTAACCCTAATCCCCCTTCCCCGCCGCCTAAAAGTCCCCCGATGGGGTGCCTAACCCCTTCCCCTAGCCTAACCCTAAGTCCCCCCCCGGGAGCCCTAAACCTAAATCCCCCACGGCTGTCCGCGTTCGGCATCCCTCCGATCGGGATGCCGAGCGCCGGTCTCCCGGCGTAGGTAAAATGACAGGCGTCGAGATGTCGACGCCTGTCATTTAACCCTTGCCGGGATGAAGCAGGCGGTCGGCATTGTGTCCGCTGGCTTCCCGACTGTTTCCCGCTTTTGACACTGTAGACCACCCTCTCCTGCTGCAAATCCTTCACTCCCTTGGTCTACGTAACACTGCCCTCTCCTGGCTGTCCTCCTACCTCTATGACTGTTTCTTCTCCGTCTCCTCTCCCCCACACTTCCTCTTACAGTAGGTGTCCCTCAAGGTTCTGTTTTTGGACCTCTCTTATTCTCCCTCTATACGTCCTCTAATCAGCTCCTTTGACCTCCAATATAATCTCTATGCTGATGATACTCAGATCTACCTTTCCTCCCCTGACCTCTCCCCCTCTCTTCTGACTTGTGTCTCCAACTGTCTCTCTGCTGTGTCTTCCTGGATGTCCCAGTGATTTCTTACACTTAATATGTCTACGACTGAGCTGATCATCTTCCCACCCTCCGAAAAAACCCTCATTTCCCACAACTTCTTTATCAGTTGACGGCACAACTATCTCCTCTAGCCCCAAAGTGCGCTGTCTTGGAGTCATCCTGGGCTCCTCCCTCTCCTTCACACCCCACATTCTGAACCTCTCACAGTCCTGCCGCTTCCTTCTCAAAAATATTTCCAAGATCACACCCTTTCTCTCCCACCATGCCACCAAAACCCTCATACACTCACTGGTCATCTCCAGATTGGACTACTGTAACCTCCTCCTAGCTGGCCTCCCCAACTCCCATCTCTCTCCTCTCCAATCTGTGCTCAATGCTGCTTCTCGGCACATCTGCCTCCCCAAACGCTCTGCATATGCATCCCCCTCCTACAAGCCCTACACTGGCTCCCTTTCCTCTTCAGAACCCAATTCAAGGTTCTTAAACTAACTTTTAAAGCCCTCACCTATTCCTCTCCCATTTAAATCTCTGACCACCTCTCCCGTCACACTCCTGTCCGCCCTCTTCGCTCAAAAAATGCACGCCCTCTCTCCTGCCAACTGATTACTTCCCCCCATTCATTTTGTCCATGTTGCTCCCTACCTCTGGAACTCTCTCCCTCTCCCCATCAGACTCTCAACCTCTCTACAAATCTGGACCCACTACTTCAACAAAGCATTCCAGCTCTCATCCTAACCTGCTGCTCCTTCTTCCCTGTCACCCCATCTGTGTCACGCCTGTTTGTCTGCCCCTCCAAATTAGAATGTAAGCTCTCATGAGCAGGGCTCTCTACCCTCTTGTGCTTCTCCTTATACTTTCATCTACTCCTTACTCCCCACTAGGGCACCTATCACTTGGTTACTTGCACCCTGTTGCTGATTTGAGTGTTATAATCGCTAATGAAGAAATGTATATAAACCATGTCCTTGTCCTGCATTGTATTGTACTGTAATGCTGGGTACAAACTGACAGATATATTGGCCGATCAGTCGGGCGCCCGTCAGCTGTGCTGCACAGCAGTTGCCCAATATATCTGCAGATATATTGGGGCATAGCGCTGCGTGTACGGCTAGCAGGACCCACTCCCCTCCAACACACAGAACACAGATGATTGTTGTTCATCCATCATCTGCAGATAAGCTGGGAACACGCTGAACAGATCTAAGTCACTGCTTGGATTAGCGAAGCCGCCGGTGGACGTCTCAATATAAATCCAGGCAGCTGCGACAGCTGCATGTTTTTCCAGTCGCAGCCACGGCATTAGTGCGCACCTCTGAATCGGGTCCAGGTCGGGATGCGCCATTGCATTTTTTTTTTTTTTGCGGTCAAGCCTCCGAAAATGACATTCGGAGATTTGGCCACCTACTGCACATACACAAAGTACCGGAATGTCATACATACTTTGATGCCATGGGCAACGCCATCTTTAGGTGGTGTTGCCCATTAGACACCTATGGGCTTCCATTCACAAAGTGCTGTGAGTGGGATTCCTCCCAGCACCCCCAGCAGCGCGGTTGTCACTCGATGCATTTGCAGCGCCACAGAGGGGCCCCTACATGTACAAATGATAACTACAGCGCCACAGAGGGGCCCCTACATGTACAAATGCTTTTACAGCGCCACAGAGGGGCCCCTGCATGTACAAATGCCAACTACAGCGCCACAGAGGGCCCCTACATGTACAAATGATAACTACAGCGCCACAGAAGGGCCCCTACATGTACAAATGCCAATTACAGCGCCACAGAGGTGCCCCTACATGTACATATGCCAACTACAGCACCACAGAGATGCCCCTACATGTACAAATGCCAACTACAGCGCCACAGAGGGCCCCTACATGTACAAATGCCAACTACAGTGCCACAGAGATGCCCCTACATGTACAAATGCCAACTACAGTGCCCCTACATGTACAAATGCCAACTACAGTGCCACAGAGATGCCCCTACATGTACATATGCCAACTACAGCACCACAGAGATGCCCCTACATGTACAAATGCCAACTACAGCGCCACAGAGGGCCCCTACATGTACAAATGCCAACTACAGTGCCACAGAGATGCCCCTACATGTACAAATGCCAACTACAGTGCCCCTACATGTACAAATGCCAACTACAGGGCCCCTACATGTACAAATGCCAACTACAGTGCCACAGAGATGCCCCTACATGTACAAATGCCAACTACAGTGCCACAGAGGGGCCCCTACATGTACAAATGCCAACTACAGTGCCACAGAGCGGCCCCTACATGTACAAATGCCAACTACAGCGCCACAGAGGTGCCCCTACATGTACAAAAAAGCGGATGTTCTTTAAATAAAATAAAAAAAAAGTTGGCCCCCCCACTTCCCCAGTGGCATTGCAGCATGGCTGTCTAGGTGCCAGCTTGAGGCTTGTTGGCTGGGCTCCTCAGTGCAGGACACAATTCTCAGCAGGTCCAGCTCTTACTGACAACACTAGAACAAAGAGCCAGTCACTATAGTGCTTCATTCTGTATACTGTCCCTGTCTGTCAGTGAGGCAGAACAGAATTGGTAATGGTATTTGTAGATTATCATAAATACAAGGCAGCTGTCACCTGATCAACTCGGCCTAGAGCCATAATATACTACATAAAACAGGATTAAACCAAAGGTCAGGAAGCCATGTTCCATGTGTACCCACAATTCCTAGGTGCAAGACTTTTCCTGTGTCTTTCGGGTTTATGTGGAATGACTTCTGCTGCTGGGGGCAGGTGACAGATCCTCTAATATGCATTATACAGGGGATACTATGTTACAGCATCTGCCCTCATGATCTGTGTAACTCCCTGTAACAGATTAGCACAAGTGTCCGAGTGTGAAATCCGCATTAACACTTGTTCCCGCCGTAGCGAATGGAAACTTCTGCCGATGCAGAGACCCAGTCAGCGTCACATATCAAGCCTTACACAGATGATGGCACCACGCTGGCTCTCAGTGACTGAGCGAAGTAATGTGCCTGAAGTAACATTCTTTACCAGTAAGGGATGAGGGCAGAGAAGAGGGGCTGTGCAAATCTGCTTATTCCATCATAGATCTTAGTAATGGTCTTGCAGTCCCCTTGGTAACAAGTGTTCCGTACCAACAGGAGGAATGAAGAACGGCAGCCTATGGCATCAGTGCATGTGTAAAGGGGATTGTGTGACTTCAGTAGAAGCCTGTTACTGTGCAAGGACTGTGGGATAGGATGGTCTGTATGTCATGAAGAAGGCAGGATATGCTCCCTCACACTTTGCAGTATAATAGGGGTATTCAATATGGGAGCGAAAACTCAGTTTTTGCGATGTTTTCGCACCTATGACGTCATTAAAGCAGGTTTTGCTTTTACACTGTATTCAATTTCAGAGACTTTTCGCAGGTTCGAAAAAAAAAAAACAGGGATAACTTTTCACCACTGAATAGGTGGCGACAAAAAGTGCAGTATTGGAGTTTAGGGGTGTAGGCTTAAAAAAAATGACCCCTTGAAACGATCTGTGTCAAAAAAAAAATAAAAAATCGGGACACCCCAAAAAAAGCAGTTTGAATTTGGGGGCTAAAAAAAAAAATGTTGGGGAACAAAGTTAAAAAATAGCGAACTTGACTCTGGGGGGGTCCCCAAGTATGCCCCAGGTGTTTTTTTCATTGCAGCTCCTTGCACAAGTGGGTTTTTCATCATTTTTTCAAGTCTCTTTAGCAACTTTAAAATATGCTGACCCCCATTTTCAAGTACCCCAAATTTGCTGGGCATAGTTATTTTTCCCCCAAAAAAATTCTAAATGCTCTTCTGCATCATTTTCTTCAAAGTCGCATTTATGCACTTGCCGCGGCTATTAGAAACCCCAACTTCCTTCAGGAGTTAAAAATGGGGGTACCCATAGTGATCCCCCATGTCTAGACATCATTAGGGGGGTCCCTAGAATATTTCCCGAAAATTCCCATTTTTGTTTTACTGTAAAAAAAAAAAAATTTGTAAAATTTTTTAAAAAATGACATAAGGTCCCCCCCCAAAAGCCAAACCAGCCCCAGGCTTGCCAGCCAGTGGCGGTTTCTAAAAATACGGGGAACAAAATGTGTAGGGTTCCACCGTATTTTAGAAACCAACACCAGGCTGCAGGGACTAGTGCTGGTTTTAAATATAGGGGGCAAAAACGAAGTGGGGTACCCCCTATATTTAAGACCAGCACCAGACCCAACCTCCCCGGGGTGTAATGCCACAGCCCGGAGGCCCAATCACCGGGGCTGACTCACCCACGTGGGAACTGTCAGTTGCCGGAGCCAATCAGCGGGCGCTCTACAATGAATACGGGGATAAGCGGGAGCGCGCACGATACTTTTTCGCTGGCAAAACCTCCGATTTGCGGCGAAAACCTCGCTGGCGAGGTTAAGGTTTCATATTGAATACCCCTCTAAGTGTCAGTGCAGAGCTAAAACAAATATAGATTTACTGTACAGTTTCTGATAGGAAAATGTCCATATTTGTTATCCGTTAGCTGAATAGGACTGGAATACATGATGTTTGTTTTTCCACGATTAAATGAAGTTTCGATAATGAAACCTGCTCCCCTGACCGTCTTACTTACAGAGTTATAAATGACGGTCCTTGTGGTACCGCTGACACCCTCTCATTATAAAGGCACGTAAGGCCGCGTGTAATGATAGGTCCTCCATTCCTCCAGCGCTCAGATGATACTGTACATTGTTGCGCATGTTTATCAGGCAGATAATAATGTGTATGTCCAACCAATTGGATTCCCCGGATTAGTTCCGCTCAAAGTAGGATTTCTGCACAAGTCCAGCACCCCCTGTAATCTGCAGCTCCTAATATACATGGCACAACTAGGATAGCCCTATTGCGGATCACCAACTGATCCCTACAATTATTATTGGATCCATCTCTCAGCCCGTAGGCTTCTATAGGAGAACGCCAATCAGGAGATGGCGTTACCCACCTCAACCAAGCCCCGGAGTGCACCACATTCCAGGGCTTGGTGCACATGAGAAATGCGGTCACATTTTTGGGGTTTGACCGCATTTCACCCCTTGCTGCATCCCGCCCTGTGTTTGAAACATGACAGGAACTGATTGGTTGGTAGTTTATCACTTTCCAGAGCTTAGTGCATCAGTAGTAAGAAAATAATGTGCGTCTTCCCTGGGGAACTGCTCCAGTGTAGCCAACAGGCCCATCCATAAATATATGATCAATTTACCATAACTGGCAGCTCTTACGCACATTCACCAATTGCCAAGTGCAAACTTTTACGCTTCCTCTGAAGCCGCCTCTGCACAGACATAAATGAGATTGTCCTGAAGATATAGGAGGCGCTTACGCTGCCTACAGACGGCTGTAGGGTAACACTAAACATCGCACAATCGGTTCCAATCTAAAAATGAAATTTTTTGTATTTAGCGGTCCTCTATTGGAGGGATTAATTTCCTATTCAGAAGGAATCGGTCTGATAAACCGCTGGGCGAGATGCCAGCGGCCAGAAGATCGACCGCGGCATCCCAATATTCAAAATCCTGAGGCTGGTAAGTAACCTAAACTAACCATCCTTTGGTGGTGCCTAACCCTCCCCTCCCCCCGGTGGTGCCTAACCCCCTCTCCTAGCAGCCTAACCCACCCCATGGGGTCCCTAATCCTAACCCCCCATCCCCAGTCTAACGCTAGTATACTTTCTTTCGGGATGCCGGCGTTCGGAATCCCGACGTCGGTATCTTGATCCCTTCGGAATTGCGGCGTCGGCTTCCTGACGGGTGTCGGGACTTCAGCATCGGTATGCTGACGTCCGGCATCTTAACCGCATTCCATTCAGAACACAGATGATTTATACCATTGTGTGTCCTGTATGTAGGCGGAGCCCGAGTCACTAAGTGCGCAGAAGTAGATGGGTGGACAAGGCGAGAGCGAAATATATTATTTTATAGATAGTGCGCAACCTTCGACAGAATACTGGAAGGCTGCTCCCAAGGGAAATCGCAGCTAATTTCTTAGACTAAAGGGAATTGGCAAAAAAAAAAAAAAAAAAATATAATAATAATAATAATAATAATAAATAAATATATATATATATATATACACACATACACATTATATATATACACACACACACACATATATATATATATATAATGGAGCGCCACTATTTTCCAAATTCTAAGAGGCTCACGGTTTCTAATAATGATATTTTAATATTAATTACATTTTCACAACATAAAAAAATCGGTGCCTCTGTTCACTTCATTCCAAACATTGCTGCCATCACATTACACAAATGTTACACTAATTGTTTTCAAAAGATAAATGGACACAATCTAAACACACGTCAGCCCCTCATATAGAGCGCTCCAGACTCAGCTCATTACGTGGATGAGATAAGAAACGTTGTCTAGAACTATTTGTTCTTCAGAAAAAACGGTGTCCTGATACCATTCTCGATACTGTGACTGTATTGTTAACAGCCAAAAGATATAAATATATATATATATATATATATATAGCACCTCCGTCCATAATAAGACCGCCGAACAATATGGTGATAAAACTTTCTGAGTGGAGTGTGAGTACGTCCCAAAGTGCCATATAAGGAGGAGATACGTTTACCTGGGAGCCCGGGCAGGGTAAGATGGTATGCCTGCGGCTAGTAGGTGTTGGTACATTACCCGGCTACAGCTCCACCTATATCCCGCTCTCCCAGGCGGACAATGCCCGTGCAGCTCGACTCCATGGGGCCTTCAATACACAGAGCCGCTACACTATCACAGTCCGTGTGGTCAGACAGACCGGAGGGGAGCCACGTGAGCAGGGAGCCACGTGAGCAGGGAGCCACGTGAGCAGGGAGCCAGGCGTGTTTGGAATGAAGTGAATGGATGCACCTATTTTTTATACTGTGAAATTTTAATTAATGTTAAAATATCATTATTATAAACTGTGAGTTGGATTTTCTATCTTTTAGAATCTGGAAATAGTGGAGCTCCATACTATATAAATATATTTATATTCTTTTATACCTGGTAAAGCGGAGAGAATCACCAACATGGACATCAGCTGGCGGAGGAGAGTATCGGGTCCTTCATACTCTATACTTCAAGAACACTAGTGCGGATTGTGTGTTATCATAACTACAGAACATGTCTTCTTACTGAACAGAAACTTGTGGGGTTTTTTTTGCTTTCCACTGATACATTAAAAAGGGGAAGTGACTTTATATTTTTATTTTTTTAAACAAAAATACATTTTAGTTAGTTTTAGTTATTTTTAGTCATTTATCCTCCTCTGCCAAAGAGTATAGATTATAAACCACCATACAGCAGAGAAGCGCAGAGCACAGTGCGGCACGGTCCATGCATACAGTATTTAGAGCTCCGGAGAGTTGGGAATATGTCTGCCAGTGGTGTGCTCCCCACTAACAGGGCTGCAAGAAGGCCTACAGTCTAGAGACATGAAATATGCGGATACTGGGTCTATGAGCCTGGCTAATAGCTCATTTTTCCACATTTGTGCTTATTAATAGGTGAAACACATGTGACGTACCAACATGTACAACGGGCTACTAGATAGCGCTCGCCCCGCCGGGAGCTGGTTACAGAGCCCGTTCCTGCCAATAACAAGGAATAGTTTAAAAATCTTAAATAACAAATGCAATGACTGAAGTTCATCATCCATTTGTGAAATGCAGTGATGTGTGGTGAGGTGAGGCAGAGCCAATATTAGTCTGTATCAGTGATGTGCGGTCAGGTGAGGCAGAGCCAATATCAGTCTGTATCAGTGATGTGCGGTGTGAGAGAGCCAATATCAGTCTGTATCAGTGATGTGCGGTGAGGTGAGGCAGAGCCAATATCAGTCTGTATCAGTGATGTGCGGTGAGGCAGAGCCAATATCAGTCTGTATCAGTGATGTGCGGTGAGGTGAGGCAGAGCCAATATCAGTCTGTATCAGTGATGTGAGGTGAGTCAGAGCCAATATCAGTCTGTATCAGTGATGTGAGGTGAGGCAGAGCCAATATCAGTCTGTATCAGAGATGTGTGGTGAGGTGAGGCAGAGCCAATATCAGTCTGTATCAGTGATGTGAGGTGAGGCAGAGACAATATCAGTCTGTATCAGTGATGTGAGGTGAGTCAGAGCCAATATCAGTCTGTATCAGTGATGTGAGGTGAGGTGAGGCAGAGCCAATATTAGTCTGTATCAGTGATGTGCGGTCAGGTGAGGCAGAGCCAATATCAGTCTGTATCAGTGATGTGCGGTGAGTCAGAGCCAATATCAGTCTGTATCAGTGATGTGCGGTGAGGTGAGGCAGAGCCAATATCAGTCTGTATCAGTGATGTGAGGTGAGTCAGAGCCAATATCAGTCTGTATCAGTGATGTGAGGTGAGGCAGAGCCAATATCAGTCTGTATCAGTGATGTGAGGTGAGTCAGAGCCAATATCAGTCTGTATCAGTGATGTGAGGTGAGGCAGAGCCAATATCAGTCTGTATCAGAGATGTGTGGTGAGGTGAGGCAGAGCCAATATCAGTCTGTATCAGTGATGTGTGGTGAGGTGAGGCAGAGACAATATCAGTCTGTATCAGTGATGTGCGGTGAGGCAGAGCCAATATCAGTCTGTATCAGTGATGTGCGGTGAGGTGAGTCAGAGCCAATATCAGTCTGTATCAGTGATGTGAGGTGAGGCAGAGCCAATATCAGTCTGTATCAGAGATGTGTGGTGAGGTGAGGCAGAGCCAATATCAGTCTGTATCAGTGATGTGCGGTCAGGTGAGGCAGAGCCAATATCAGTCTGTATCAGTGATGTGAGGTGAGGCAGAGCCAATATCAGTCTGTATCAGTGATGTGAGGTGAGGTGAGGCAGAGCCAGTATCAGTCTGTATCAGTGATGTGCGGTGAGGTGAGGCAGAGCCAATATCAGTCTGTATCAGTGATGTGCGGTGAGGCAGAGCCAATATCAGTCTGTATCAGTGATGTGCGGTGAGGTGAGGCAGAGCCAATATCAGTCTGTATCAGTGATGTGCGGTGAGGCAGAGCCAATATCAGTCTGTATCAGCGATGTGCGGTGAGGTGAGGCAGAGCCAATATCAGTCTGTATCAGTGATGTGCGGTGAGGCAGAGCCAATATCAGTCTGTATCAGTGATGTGCGGTCAGGTGAGGCAGAGCCAATATCAGTCTGTATCAGTGATGTGCGGTGAGACAGAGCCAATATCAGTCTGTATAAGTGATGTGCGGTGAGGTGAGGCAGAGACAATATCAGTCTGTATCAGTGATGTGCGGTGAGGCAGAGCCAATATCAGTCTGTATCAGTGATGTGCGGTGAGGTGAGGCAGAGCCAATATCAGTCTGTATCAGTGATGTGAGGTGAGTCAGAGCCAATATCAGTCTGTATCAGTGATGTGAGGTGAGGTGAGGCAGAGCCAATATCAGTCTGTATCAGAGATGTGTGGTGAGGTGAGGCAGAGCCAATATCAGTCTGTATCAGTGATGTGCGGTCAGGTGAGGCAGAGCCAATATCAGTCTGTATCAGTGATGTGAGGTGAGGCAGAGCCAATATCAGTCTGTATCAGTGATGTGAGGTGAGGCAGAGCCAATATCAGTCTGTATCAGTGATGTGAGGTGAGGTGAGGCAGAGCCAATATCAGTCTGTATCAGTGATGTGCGGTCAGGTGAGGCAGAGCCAATATTAGTCTGTATCAGTGATGTGAGGTGAGGCAGAGCCAATATCAGTCTGTATCAGTGATGTGAGGTGAGGTGAGCCAGAGCCAATATCAGTCTGTATCAGTGATGTGAGGTGAGGTGAGGCAGAGCCAATATCAGTCTGTATCAGTGATGTGAGGTGAGGCAGAGCCAATATCAGTCTGTATCAGTGATGTGCGGTCAGGTGAGGCAGAGCCAATATCAGTCTGTATCAGTGATGTGAGGTGAGGCAGAGCCAATATCAGTCTGTATCAGTGATGTGAGGTGAGGCAGAGCCAATATCAGTCTGTATCAGTGATGTGCGGTCAGGTGAGGCAGAGCCAATATCAGTCTGTATCAGTGATGTGATGTGAGGTGAGGCAGAGCCAATATCAGTCTGTATCAGTGATGTGCGGTCAGGTGAGGCAGAGCCAATATCAGTCTGTATCAGTGATGTGCGGTGAGGTGAGGCAGAGCCAATATCACTCTGTACCAGTGATGTGCGGTCAGGTGAGGCAGAGAAAATACCAGTCTGTATCAGTGATGTGCGGTGAGGTGAGGCAGAGCCAATATCAGTCTGTATCAGTGATGTGCGGTCAGGTGAGGCAGAGCCAATATCAGTCTGTATCAGTGATGTGCGGTGAGGCAGAGCCAATATCAGTCTGTATCAGTGATGTGTGGTGAGGTGAGGCAGAGACAATATCAGTCTGTATCAGTGATGTGCGGTGAGGCAGAGCCAATATCAGTCTGTATCAGTGATGTGAGGTGAGTCAGAGCCAATATCAGTCTGTATCAGTGATGTGAGGTGAGTCAGAGCCAATATCAGTCTGTATCAGTGATGTGAGGTGAGGTGAGGCAGAGCCAATATCAGTCTGTATCAGTGATGTGTGGTGAGGTGAGGCAGAGCCAATATCAGTCTGTATCAGTGATGTGCGGTCAGGTGAGGCAGAGCCAATATTAGTCTGTATCAGTGATGTGAGGTGAGGCAGAGCCAATATCAGTCTGTATCAGTGAGGTGAGGTGAGGCAGAGCCAATATCAGTCTGTATCAGTGATGTGAGGTGAGGCAGAGCCAATATCAGTCTGTATCAGTGATGTGAGGTGAGGCAGAGCCAATATTAGTCTGTATCAGTGATGTGCGGTGAGGTGAGGCAGAGCCAATATCAGTCTGTATCAGTGATGTGAGGTGAGGTGAGGCAGAGCCAATATCAGTCTGTATCAGTGATGTGAGGTGAGGTGAGGCAGAGCCAATATCAGTCTGTATCAGTGATGTGCGGTCAGGTGAGGCAGAGCCAATATCAGTCTGTATCAGTGATGTGAGGTGAGGTGAGGCAGAGCCAATATCAGTCTGTATCAGTGATGTGAGGTGAGGCAGAGCCAATATCAGTCTGTATCAGTGATGTGCGGTGAGGTGAGGCAGAGCCAATATCAGTCTGTATCAGTGATGTGCGGTCAGGTGAGGCAGAGCCAATATCAGTCTGTATCAGTGATGTGCGGTCAGGTGAGGCAGAGCCAATATCAGTCTGTATCAGTGATGTGAGGCAGAGCCAATATCAGTCTGTATCAGTGATGTGCGGTGAGGTGAGGCAGAGCCAATATCAGTCTGTATCAGTGATGTGTGGTGAGGTGAGGCAGAGCCAATATCAGTCTGTATCAGTGATGTGAGGTGAGGCAGAGCCAATATCGGTCTGTATCAGTGATGTGCGGTGAGGTGAGGCAGAGCCAATATCAGTCTGTATCAGTGATGTGCGGTCAGGTGAGGCAGAGCCAATATCAGTCTGTATCAGTGAAGTGAGGTGAGGCAGAGCCAATATCAGTCTGTATCAGTGATGTGCGGTGAGGTGAGGCAGAGCCAATATCAGTCTGTATCAGTGATGTGCGGTGAGGTGAGGCAGAGCCATTATCAGTCTGTACCAGTGATGTGCGGTGAGGTGAGGCAGAGCCAATATCAGTCTGTATCAGTGATGTGCGGTGAGGTGAGGCAGAGCCAATATCAGTCTGTACCAGTGATGTGCGGTGAGGTGAGGCAGAGCCAATATCAGTCTGTATCAGTGATGTGCGGTGAGGTGAGGCAGAGCCAATATCAGTCTGTATCAGTGATGTGCGGTGAGGTGAGGCAGAGCCAATATCAGTCTGTACCAGTGATGTGCGGTGAGGTGAGGCAGAGCCAATATCAGTCTGTATCAGTGATGTGCGGTGAGGTGAGGCAGAGCCAATATCAGTCTGTACCAGTGATGTGCGGTCAGGTGAGGCAGAGCCAATATCAGTCTGTATCAGTGATGTGAGGTGAGGCAGAGCCAATATCAGTCTGTATCAGTGATGTGCGGTCAGGTGAGGCAGAGCCAATATCAGTCTGTATCAGTGATGTGAGGTGAGGCAGAGCCAATATCAGTCTGTACCAGTGATGTGCGGTGAGGTGAGGCAGAGCCAATATCAGTCTGTATCAGTGATGTGCGGTCAGGTGAGGCAGAGCCAATATCAGTCTGTATCAGTGATGTGATGTGAGGCAGAGCAAATATCAGTCTGTATCAGTGATGTGCGGTGAGGTGAGGCAGAGCCAATATCAGTCTGTATCAGTGATGTGCGGTGAGGTGAGGCAGAACCAATATCAGTCTGTATCAGTGATGTGGGGTCAGGTGAGGCAGAGCCAATATCAGTCTGTAACAGTGATGTGCGGTGAGGTGAGGCAGAGCCAATATCAGTCTGTATCAGTGATGTAATGTGAGGCAGAGCCAATATCAGTCTGTACCAGTGATGTGCAGTCAGGTGAGGCAGAGCCAATATCAGTCTGTATCAGTGAGGTGAGGCAGAGCCAATATCAGTGATGTGCGGTCAGGTGAGGCAGAGACAATATCAGTCTGTATCAGTGATGTGAGGTGAGGCAGAGCCAATATCAGTCTGTATCAGTGATGTGATGTGAGGTGAGGCAGAGCCAATATCAGTCTGTATCAGTGATGTGCGGTGAGGCAGAGCCAATATCAGTCTGTATCAGTGATGTGCAGTCAGGTGAGGCAGAGCCAATATCAGTCTGTATCAGTGATGTGATGTGAGGCAGAGCCAATATCAGTCTGTATCAGTGATGTGCGGTGAGGTGAGGCAGAGCCAATATCAGTCTGTATCAGTGATGTGCGGTGAGGTGAGGCAGAGCCAATATCAGTCTGTATCAGTGATGTGAGGTGAGGCAGAGCCAATATCGGTCTGTATCAGTGATGTGCGGTGAGGTGAGGCAGAGCCAATATCAGTCTGTATCAGTGATGTGCGGTGAGGTGAGGCAGAGCCAATATCAGTTTGTATCAGTGATGTGTAGTCAGGTGAGGCAGAGCCAATATCAGTCTGTATCAGTGAAGTGAGGTGAGGCAGAGCCAATATCAGTCTGTATCAGTGATGTGCGGTGAGGTGAGGCAGAGCCAATATCAGTCTGTATCAGTGATGTGCGGTGAGGTGAGGCAGAGCCATTATCAGTCTGTATCAGTGATGTGCGGTGAGGTGAGGCAGAGCCAATATCAGTCTGTATCAGTGATGTGCGGTGAGGTGAGGCAGAGCCAATATCAGTTTGTATCAGTGATGTGTAGTCAGGTGAGGCAGAGCCAATATCAGTCTGTATCAGTGAAGTGAGGTGAGGCAGAGCCAATATCAGTCTGTATCAGTGATGTGCGGTGAGGTGAGGCAGAGCCAATATCAGTCTGTATCAGTGATGTGCGGTGAGGTGAGGCAGAGCCATTATCAGTCTGTACCAGTGATGTGTGGTGAGGTGAGGCAGAGCCAATATCAGTCTGTATCAGTGATGTGCGGTGAGGTGAGGCAGAGCCAATATCAGTCTGTATCAGTGATGTGCGGTGAGGTGAGGCAGAGCCAATATCAGTCTGTACCAGTGATGTGCGGTGAGGTGAGGCAGAGCCAATATCAGTCTGTATCAGTGATGTGCGGTGAGGTGAGGCAGAGCCAATATCAGTCTGTACCAGTGATGTGTGGTGAGGTGAGGCAGAGCCAATATCAGTCTGTATCAGTGATGTGCGGTGAGGTGAGGCAGAGCCAATATCAGTCTGTACCAGTGATGTGCGGTCAGGTGAGGCAGAGCCAATATCAGTCTGTATCAGTGATGTGAGGTGAGGCAGAGCCAATATCAGTCTGTATCAGTGATGTGCGGTCAGGTGAGGCAGAGCCAATATCAGTCTGTATCAGTGATGTGAGGTGAGGCAGAGCCAATATCAGTCTGTACCAGTGATGTGCGGTGAGGTGAGGCAGAGCCAATATCAGTCTGTATCAGTGATGTGCGGTCAGGTGAGGCAGAGCCAATATCAGTCTGTATCAGTGATGTGATGTGAGGCAGAGCAAATATCAGTCTGTATCAGTGATGTGCGGTGAGGTGAGGCAGAGCCAATATCAGTCTGTATCAGTGATGTGCGGTGAGGTGAGGCAGAACCAATATCAGTCTGTATCAGTGATGTGGGGTCAGGTGAGGCAGAGCCAATATCAGTCTGTAACAGTGATGTGCGGTGAGGTGAGGCAGAGCCAATATCAGTCTGTATCAGTGATGTAATGTGAGGCAGAGCCAATATCAGTCTGTACCAGTGATGTGCAGTCAGGTGAGGCAGAGCCAATATCAGTCTGTATCAGTGAGGTGAGGCAGAGCCAATATCAGTGATGTGCGGTCAGGTGAGGCAGAGACAATATCAGTCTGTATCAGTGATGTGAGGTGAGGCAGAGCCAATATCAGTCTGTATCAGTGATGTGATGTGAGGTGAGGCAGAGCCAATATCAGTCTGTATCAGTGATGTGCGGTGAGGCAGAGCCAATATCAGTCTGTATCAGTGATGTGCAGTCAGGTGAGGCAGAGCCAATATCAGTCTGTATCAGTGATGTGAGGTGAGGCAGAGCCAATATCAGTCTGTATCAGTGATGTGCGGTCAGGTGAGGCAGAGACAATATCAGTCTGTATCAGTGATGTGAGGTGAGGCAGAGCCAATATCAGTCTGTATCAGTGATGTGCGGTGAGGTGAGGCAGAGCCAATATCAGTTTGTATCAGTGATGTGTAGTCAGGTGAGGCAGAGCCAATATCAGTCTGTATCAGTGAAGTGAGGTGAGGCAGAGCCAATATCAGTCTGTATCAGTGATGTGCGGTGAGGTGAGGCAGAGCCAATATCAGTCTGTACCAGTGATGTGCGGTGAGGTGAGGCAGAGCCAATATCAGTCTGTATCAGTGATGTGCGGTGAGGTGAGGCAGAGCCAATATCAGTCTGTACCAGTGATGTGCGGTGAGGCAGAGCCAATATCAGTCTGTACCAGTGATGTGTAGTCAGGTGAGGCAGAGCCAATATCAGTCTGTATCAGTGATGTGAGGTGAGGCAGAGCCAATATCAGTCTGTATCAGTGATGTGAGGTGAGGCAGAGCCAATATCAGTCTGTATCAGTGATGTGAGGTGAGGCAGAGCCAATATCAGTCTGTATCAGTGATGTCAGGTGAGGCAGAGCCAATATCAGTCTGTATCAGTGATGTCAGGTGAGGCAGAGCCAATATCAGTCTGTATCAGTGATGTGCGGTGAGGCAGAGCCAATATCAGTCTGTATCAGTGATGTGCAGTCAGGTGAGGCAGAGCCAATATCAGTCTGTATCAGTGATGTGCGGTGAGGTGAGGTGAGGCAGAGCCAGTATCAGTCTGTATCAGTGATGTGCGGTCAGGTGAGGCAGAGCCAATATCAGTCTGTATCAGTGATGTGCGGTGTGAGAGAGCCAATATCAGTCTGTATCAGTGATGTGCGGTGAGGTGAGGCAGAGCCAATATCAGTCTGTATCAGTGATGTGCGGTGAGGCAGAGCCAATATCAGTCTGTATCAGTGATGTGCGGTGAGGTGAGGCAGAGCCAATATCAGTCTGTATCAGTGATGTGAGGTGAGTCAGAGCCAATATCAGTCTGTATCAGTGATGTGAGGTGAGGCAGAGCCAATATCAGTCTGTATCAGAGATGTGTGGTGAGGTGAGGCAGAGCCAATATCAGTCTGTATCAGTGATGTGAGGTGAGGCAGAGACAATATCAGTCTGTATCAGTGATGTGAGGTGAGTCAGAGCCAATATCAGTCTGTATCAGTGATGTGAGGTGAGGCAGAGCCAATATTAGTCTGTATCAGTGATGTGCGGTCAGGTGAGGCAGAGCCAATATCAGTCTGTATCAGTGATGTGCGGTGAGGCAGAGCCAATATCAGTCTGTATCAGTGATGTGCGGTGAGGTGAGGCAGAGCCAATATCAGTCTGTATCAGTGATGTGAGGTGAGTCAGAGCCAATATCAGTCTGTATCAGTGATGTGAGGTGAGGCAGAGCCAATATCAGTCTGTATCAGTGATGTGAGGTGAGTCAGAGCCAATATCAGTCTGTATCAGTGATGTGAGGTGAGGCAGAGCCAATATCAGTCTGTATCAGAGATGTGTGGTGAGGTGAGGCAGAGCCAATATCAGTCTGTATCAGTGATGTGTGGTGAGGTGAGGCAGAGACAATATCAGTCTGTATCAGTGATGTGCGGTGAGGCAGAGCCAATATCAGTCTGTATCAGTGATGTGCGGTGAGGTGAGTCAGAGCCAATATCAGTCTGTATCAGTGATGTGAGGTGAGGCAGAGCCAATATCAGTCTGTATCAGAGATGTGTGGTGAGGTGAGGCAGAGCCAATATCAGTCTGTATCAGTGATGTGCGGTCAGGTGAGGCAGAGCCAATATCAGTCTGTATCAGTGATGTGAGGTGAGGCAGAGCCAATATCAGTCTGTATCAGTGATGTGAGGTGAGGTGAGGCAGAGCCAGTATCAGTCTGTATCAGTGATGTGCGGTGAGGTGAGGCAGAGCCAATATCAGTCTGTATCAGTGATGTGCGGTGAGGCAGAGCCAATATCAGTCTGTATCAGTGATGTGCGGTGAGGTGAGGCAGAGCCAATATCAGTCTGTATCAGTGATGTGCGGTGAGGCAGAGCCAATATCAGTCTGTATCAGCGATGTGCGGTGAGGTGAGGCAGAGCCAATATCAGTCTGTATCAGTGATGTGCGGTGAGGCAGAGCCAATATCAGTCTGTATCAGTGATGTGCGGTCAGGTGAGGCAGAGCCAATATCAGTCTGTATCAGTGATGTGCGGTGAGACAGAGCCAATATCAGTCTGTATAAGTGATGTGCGGTGAGGTGAGGCAGAGACAATATCAGTCTGTATCAGTGATGTGCGGTGAGGCAGAGCCAATATCAGTCTGTATCAGTGATGTGCGGTGAGGTGAGGCAGAGCCAATATCAGTCTGTATCAGTGATGTGAGGTGAGTCAGAGCCAATATCAGTCTGTATCAGTGATGTGAGGTGAGGTGAGGCAGAGCCAATATCAGTCTGTATCAGAGATGTGTGGTGAGGTGAGGCAGAGCCAATATCAGTCTGTATCAGTGATGTGCGGTCAGGTGAGGCAGAGCCAATATCAGTCTGTATCAGTGATGTGAGGTGAGGCAGAGCCAATATCAGTCTGTATCAGTGATGTGAGGTGAGGCAGAGCCAATATCAGTCTGTATCAGTGATGTGAGGTGAGGTGAGGCAGAGCCAATATCAGTCTGTATCAGTGATGTGCGGTCAGGTGAGGCAGAGCCAATATTAGTCTGTATCAGTGATGTGAGGTGAGGCAGAGCCAATATCAGTCTGTATCAGTGATGTGAGGTGAGGTGAGCCAGAGCCAATATCAGTCTGTATCAGTGATGTGAGGTGAGGTGAGGCAGAGCCAATATCAGTCTGTATCAGTGATGTGAGGTGAGGCAGAGCCAATATCAGTCTGTATCAGTGATGTGCGGTCAGGTGAGGCAGAGCCAATATCAGTCTGTATCAGTGATGTGAGGTGAGGCAGAGCCAATATCAGTCTGTATCAGTGATGTGAGGTGAGGCAGAGCCAATATCAGTCTGTATCAGTGATGTGCGGTCAGGTGAGGCAGAGCCAATATCAGTCTGTATCAGTGATGTGATGTGAGGTGAGGCAGAGCCAATATCAGTCTGTATCAGTGATGTGCGGTGAGGTGAGGCAGAGCCAATATCAGTCTGTATCAGTGATGTGCGGTGAGGTGAGGCAGAGCCAATATCACTCTGTACCAGTGATGTGCGGTCAGGTGAGGCAGAGAAAATACCAGTCTGTATCAGTGATGTGCGGTGAGGTGAGGCAGAGCCAATATCAGTCTGTATCAGTGATGTGCGGTCAGGTGAGGCAGAGCCAATATCAGTCTGTATCAGTGATGTGCGGTGAGGCAGAGCCAATATCAGTCTGTATCAGTGATGTGTGGTGAGGTGAGGCAGAGACAATATCAGTCTGTATCAGTGATGTGCGGTGAGGCAGAGCCAATATCAGTCTGTATCAGTGATGTGAGGTGAGTCAGAGCCAATATCAGTCTGTATCAGTGATGTGAGGTGAGTCAGAGCCAATATCAGTCTGTATCAGTGATGTGAGGTGAGGTGAGGCAGAGCCAATATCAGTCTGTATCAGTGATGTGTGGTGAGGTGAGGCAGAGCCAATATCAGTCTGTATCAGTGATGTGCGGTCAGGTGAGGCAGAGCCAATATTAGTCTGTATCAGTGATGTGAGGTGAGGCAGAGCCAATATCAGTCTGTATCAGTGAGGTGAGGTGAGGCAGAGCCAATATCAGTCTGTATCAGTGATGTGAGGTGAGGCAGAGCCAATATCAGTCTGTATCAGTGATGTGAGGTGAGGCAGAGCCAATATTAGTCTGTATCAGTGATGTGCGGTGAGGTGAGGCAGAGCCAATATCAGTCTGTATCAGTGATGTGAGGTGAGGTGAGGCAGAGCCAATATCAGTCTGTATCAGTGATGTGAGGTGAGGTGAGGCAGAGCCAATATCAGTCTGTATCAGTGATGTGCGGTCAGGTGAGGCAGAGCCAATATCAGTCTGTATCAGTGATGTGAGGTGAGGTGAGGCAGAGCCAATATCAGTCTGTATCAGTGATGTGAGGTGAGGCAGAGCCAATATCAGTCTGTATCAGTGATGTGCGGTGAGGTGAGGCAGAGCCAATATCAGTCTGTATCAGTGATGTGCGGTCAGGTGAGGCAGAGCCAATATCAGTCTGTATCAGTGATGTGCGGTCAGGTGAGGCAGAGCCAATATCAGTCTGTATCAGTGATGTGAGGCAGAGCCAATATCAGTCTGTATCAGTGATGTGCGGTGAGGTGAGGCAGAGCCAATATCAGTCTGTATCAGTGATGTGTGGTGAGGTGAGGCAGAGCCAATATCAGTCTGTATCAGTGATGTGAGGTGAGGCAGAGCCAATATCGGTCTGTATCAGTGATGTGCGGTGAGGTGAGGCAGAGCCAATATCAGTCTGTATCAGTGATGTGCGGTCAGGTGAGGCAGAGCCAATATCAGTCTGTATCAGTGAAGTGAGGTGAGGCAGAGCCAATATCAGTCTGTATCAGTGATGTGCGGTGAGGTGAGGCAGAGCCAATATCAGTCTGTATCAGTGATGTGCGGTGAGGTGAGGCAGAGCCATTATCAGTCTGTACCAGTGATGTGCGGTGAGGTGAGGCAGAGCCAATATCAGTCTGTATCAGTGATGTGCGGTGAGGTGAGGCAGAGCCAATATCAGTCTGTACCAGTGATGTGCGGTGAGGTGAGGCAGAGCCAATATCAGTCTGTATCAGTGATGTGCGGTGAGGTGAGGCAGAGCCAATATCAGTCTGTATCAGTGATGTGAGGTGAGTCAGAGCCAATATCAGTCTGTATCAGTGATGTGAGGTGAGTCAGAGCCAATATCAGTCTGTATCAGTGATGTGAGGTGAGGTGAGGCAGAGCCAATATCAGTCTGTATCAGTGATGTGTGGTGAGGTGAGGCAGAGCCAATATCAGTCTGTATCAGTGATGTGCGGTCAGGTGAGGCAGAGCCAATATTAGTCTGTATCAGTGATGTGAGGTGAGGCAGAGCCAATATCAGTCTGTATCAGTGAGGTGAGGTGAGGCAGAGCCAATATCAGTCTGTATCAGTGATGTGAGGTGAGGCAGAGCCAATATCAGTCTGTATCAGTGATGTGAGGTGAGGCAGAGCCAATATTAGTCTGTATCAGTGATGTGCGGTGAGGTGAGGCAGAGCCAATATCAGTCTGTATCAGTGATGTGAGGTGAGGTGAGGCAGAGCCAATATCAGTCTGTATCAGTGATGTGAGGTGAGGTGAGGCAGAGCCAATATCAGTCTGTATCAGTGATGTGCGGTCAGGTGAGGCAGAGCCAATATCAGTCTGTATCAGTGATGTGAGGTGAGGTGAGGCAGAGCCAATATCAGTCTGTATCAGTGATGTGAGGTGAGGCAGAGCCAATATCAGTCTGTATCAGTGATGTGCGGTGAGGTGAGGCAGAGCCAATATCAGTCTGTATCAGTGATGTGCGGTCAGGTGAGGCAGAGCCAATATCAGTCTGTATCAGTGATGTGCGGTCAGGTGAGGCAGAGCCAATATCAGTCTGTATCAGTGATGTGAGGCAGAGCCAATATCAGTCTGTATCAGTGATGTGCGGTGAGGTGAGGCAGAGCCAATATCAGTCTGTATCAGTGATGTGTGGTGAGGTGAGGCAGAGCCAATATCAGTCTGTATCAGTGATGTGAGGTGAGGCAGAGCCAATATCGGTCTGTATCAGTGATGTGCGGTGAGGTGAGGCAGAGCCAATATCAGTCTGTATCAGTGATGTGCGGTCAGGTGAGGCAGAGCCAATATCAGTCTGTATCAGTGAAGTGAGGTGAGGCAGAGCCAATATCAGTCTGTATCAGTGATGTGCGGTGAGGTGAGGCAGAGCCAATATCAGTCTGTATCAGTGATGTGCGGTGAGGTGAGGCAGAGCCATTATCAGTCTGTACCAGTGATGTGCGGTGAGGTGAGGCAGAGCCAATATCAGTCTGTATCAGTGATGTGCGGTGAGGTGAGGCAGAGCCAATATCAGTCTGTACCAGTGATGTGCGGTGAGGTGAGGCAGAGCCAATATCAGTCTGTATCAGTGATGTGCGGTGAGGTGAGGCAGAGCCAATATCAGTCTGTATCAGTGATGTGCGGTGAGGTGAGGCAGAGCCAATATCAGTCTGTACCAGTGATGTGCGGTGAGGTGAGGCAGAGCCAATATCAGTCTGTATCAGTGATGTGCGGTGAGGTGAGGCAGAGCCAATATCAGTCTGTACCAGTGATGTGCGGTCAGGTGAGGCAGAGCCAATATCAGTCTGTATCAGTGATGTGAGGTGAGGCAGAGCCAATATCAGTCTGTATCAGTGATGTGCGGTCAGGTGAGGCAGAGCCAATATCAGTCTGTATCAGTGATGTGAGGTGAGGCAGAGCCAATATCAGTCTGTACCAGTGATGTGCGGTGAGGTGAGGCAGAGCCAATATCAGTCTGTATCAGTGATGTGCGGTCAGGTGAGGCAGAGCCAATATCAGTCTGTATCAGTGATGTGATGTGAGGCAGAGCAAATATCAGTCTGTATCAGTGATGTGCGGTGAGGTGAGGCAGAGCCAATATCAGTCTGTATCAGTGATGTGCGGTGAGGTGAGGCAGAACCAATATCAGTCTGTATCAGTGATGTGGGGTCAGGTGAGGCAGAGCCAATATCAGTCTGTAACAGTGATGTGCGGTGAGGTGAGGCAGAGCCAATATCAGTCTGTATCAGTGATGTAATGTGAGGCAGAGCCAATATCAGTCTGTACCAGTGATGTGCAGTCAGGTGAGGCAGAGCCAATATCAGTCTGTATCAGTGAGGTGAGGCAGAGCCAATATCAGTGATGTGCGGTCAGGTGAGGCAGAGACAATATCAGTCTGTATCAGTGATGTGCGGTGAGGCAGAGCCAATATCAGTCTGTATCAGTGATGTGCAGTCAGGTGAGGCAGAGCCAATATCAGTCTGTATCAGTGATGTGATGTGAGGCAGAGCCAATATCAGTCTGTATCAGTGATGTGCGGTGAGGTGAGGCAGAGCCAATATCAGTCTGTATCAGTGATGTGCGGTGAGGTGAGGCAGAGCCAATATCAGTCTGTATCAGTGATGTGAGGTGAGGCAGAGCCAATATCGGTCTGTATCAGTGATGTGCGGTGAGGTGAGGCAGAGCCAATATCAGTCTGTATCAGTGATGTGCGGTGAGGTGAGGCAGAGCCAATATCAGTTTGTATCAGTGATGTGTAGTCAGGTGAGGCAGAGCCAATATCAGTCTGTATCAGTGAAGTGAGGTGAGGCAGAGCCAATATCAGTCTGTATCAGTGATGTGCGGTGAGGTGAGGCAGAGCCAATATCAGTCTGTATCAGTGATGTGCGGTGAGGTGAGGCAGAGCCATTATCAGTCTGTATCAGTGATGTGCGGTGAGGTGAGGCAGAGCCAATATCAGTCTGTATCAGTGATGTGCGGTGAGGTGAGGCAGAGCCAATATCAGTTTGTATCAGTGATGTGTAGTCAGGTGAGGCAGAGCCAATATCAGTCTGTATCAGTGAAGTGAGGTGAGGCAGAGCCAATATCAGTCTGTATCAGTGATGTGCGGTGAGGTGAGGCAGAGCCAATATCAGTCTGTATCAGTGATGTGCGGTGAGGTGAGGCAGAGCCATTATCAGTCTGTACCAGTGATGTGTGGTGAGGTGAGGCAGAGCCAATATCAGTCTGTATCAGTGATGTGCGGTGAGGTGAGGCAGAGCCAATATCAGTCTGTATCAGTGATGTGCGGTGAGGTGAGGCAGAGCCAATATCAGTCTGTACCAGTGATGTGCGGTGAGGTGAGGCAGAGCCAATATCAGTCTGTATCAGTGATGTGCGGTGAGGTGAGGCAGAGCCAATATCAGTCTGTACCAGTGATGTGTGGTGAGGTGAGGCAGAGCCAATATCAGTCTGTATCAGTGATGTGCGGTGAGGTGAGGCAGAGCCAATATCAGTCTGTACCAGTGATGTGCGGTCAGGTGAGGCAGAGCCAATATCAGTCTGTATCAGTGATGTGAGGTGAGGCAGAGCCAATATCAGTCTGTATCAGTGATGTGCGGTCAGGTGAGGCAGAGCCAATATCAGTCTGTATCAGTGATGTGAGGTGAGGCAGAGCCAATATCAGTCTGTACCAGTGATGTGCGGTGAGGTGAGGCAGAGCCAATATCAGTCTGTATCAGTGATGTGCGGTCAGGTGAGGCAGAGCCAATATCAGTCTGTATCAGTGATGTGATGTGAGGCAGAGCAAATATCAGTCTGTATCAGTGATGTGCGGTGAGGTGAGGCAGAGCCAATATCAGTCTGTATCAGTGATGTGCGGTGAGGTGAGGCAGAACCAATATCAGTCTGTATCAGTGATGTGGGGTCAGGTGAGGCAGAGCCAATATCAGTCTGTAACAGTGATGTGCGGTGAGGTGAGGCAGAGCCAATATCAGTCTGTATCAGTGATGTAATGTGAGGCAGAGCCAATATCAGTCTGTACCAGTGATGTGCAGTCAGGTGAGGCAGAGCCAATATCAGTCTGTATCAGTGAGGTGAGGCAGAGCCAATATCAGTGATGTGCGGTCAGGTGAGGCAGAGACAATATCAGTCTGTATCAGTGATGTGAGGTGAGGCAGAGCCAATATCAGTCTGTATCAGTGATGTGATGTGAGGTGAGGCAGAGCCAATATCAGTCTGTATCAGTGATGTGCGGTGAGGCAGAGCCAATATCAGTCTGTATCAGTGATGTGCAGTCAGGTGAGGCAGAGCCAATATCAGTCTGTATCAGTGATGTGAGGTGAGGCAGAGCCAATATCAGTCTGTATCAGTGATGTGCGGTCAGGTGAGGCAGAGACAATATCAGTCTGTATCAGTGATGTGAGGTGAGGCAGAGCCAATATCAGTCTGTATCAGTGATGTGCGGTGAGGTGAGGCAGAGCCAATATCAGTTTGTATCAGTGATGTGTAGTCAGGTGAGGCAGAGCCAATATCAGTCTGTATCAGTGAAGTGAGGTGAGGCAGAGCCAATATCAGTCTGTATCAGTGATGTGCGGTGAGGTGAGGCAGAGCCAATATCAGTCTGTACCAGTGATGTGCGGTGAGGTGAGGCAGAGCCAATATCAGTCTGTATCAGTGATGTGCGGTGAGGTGAGGCAGAGCCAATATCAGTCTGTACCAGTGATGTGCGGTGAGGCAGAGCCAATATCAGTCTGTACCAGTGATGTGTAGTCAGGTGAGGCAGAGCCAATATCAGTCTGTATCAGTGATGTGAGGTGAGGCAGAGCCAATATCAGTCTGTATCAGTGATGTGAGGTGAGGCAGAGCCAATATCAGTCTGTATCAGTGATGTGAGGTGAGGCAGAGCCAATATCAGTCTGTATCAGTGATGTCAGGTGAGGCAGAGCCAATATCAGTCTGTATCAGTGATGTGCGGTGAGGCAGAGCCAATATCAGTCTGTATCAGTGATGTGCAGTCAGGTGAGGCAGAGCCAATATCAGTCTGTATCAGTGATGTGCGGTGAGGTGAGGTGAGGCAGAGCCAGTATCAGTCTGTATCAGTGATGTGCGGTGAGGTGAGGCAGAGCCAGTATCAGTCTGTATCAGTGATGTGAGGTGAGGTGAGGCAGAGCCAATATCAGTCTGTATCAGTGATGTGAGGTGAGGCAGAGCCAATATCAGTCTGTATCAGTGATGTGATGTGAGGTGAGGCAGACCCAATATCAGTCTGTATCAGTGATGTGCGGTGAGGTGAGGCAGAGCCAATATCAGTCTGTATCAGTGATGTGCGGTGAGGTGAGGCAGAGCCAATATCAGTCTGTATCAGTGATGTGCGGTGAGGTGAGGCAGAGCCAATATCAGTCTGTATCAGTGATGTGCGGTGAGGTGAGGCAGAGCCAATATCAGTCTGTATCAGTGATGTGCGGTCAGGTGAGGCAGAGACAATATCAGTCTGTATCAGTGATGTGAGGTGAGGCAGAGCCAATATCAGTCTGTATCAGTGATGTGATGTGAGGCAGAGCCAATATCAGTCTGTATCAGTGATGTGAGGTGAGGCAGAGCCAATATCAGTCTGTATCAGTGATGTGAGGTGAGGCAGAGCCAATATCAGTCTGTATCAGTGATGTGAGGTGAGGCAGAGCCAATATCAGTCTGTATCAGTGATGTGAGGTGAGGCAGAGCCAATATCAGTCTGTATCAGTGATGTGAGGTGAGGCAGAGCCAATATCAGTCTGTATCAGTGATGTGAGGTGAGGCAGAGCCAATATCAGTCTGTATCAGTGATGTGAGGTGAGGCAGAGCCAATATCAGTCTGTATCAGTGATGTCAGGTGAGGCAGAGCCAATATCAGTCTGTATCAGTGATGTGCAGTCAGGTGAGGCAGAGCCTATATCAGTCTGTATCAGTGATGTGCAGTCAGGTGAGGCAGAGCCAGTATCAGTCTGTATCAGTGATGTGCGGTGAGGTGAGGCAGAGCCAGTATCAGTCTGTATCAGTGATGTGAGGTGAGGTGAGGCAGAGCCAATATCAGTCTGTATCAGTGATGTGAGGTGAGGCAGAGCCAATATCAGTCTGTATCAGTGATGTGATGTGAGGTGAGGCAGACCCAATATCAGTCTGTATCAGTGATGTGCGGTGAGGTGAGGCAGAGCCAATATCAGTCTGTATCAGTGATGTGATGTGAGGTGAGGCAGACCCAATATCAGTCTGTATCAGTGATGTGCGGTGAGGTGAGGCAGAGCCAATATCAGTCTGTATCAGTGATGTGAGGTGAGGTGAGGCAGAGCCTTTCCTGTCATACTTAGGTATATTCCAGAATTTTGACTATAAAAATTATAAGAAACAAGAAAAGAAAATATTATAAGATATCCTCTTTGTCTTATTCTAATAAGTTTTAGTCAAAACTCTGGAGTAAAACGTGTATAAGAAGTGAGCCACTGCCTCCCCTACCTTTTCCGCATATCCCTGCTCAAACACACCAAATTTCCAGCACTATATACTGCTGCACCCTTGTATAATGCCCTCGGGTTATATATGTATGTGTATATCTGGCTCTGATACTAGCCAGCGCCTCCCCAGCCATATACCTCACCGCTCATCACTGGTGAAATCCCCCTGCAATGGTGAATGGAGGTAAAGTCACAGCCCCCCAGGACGGAGCGTTTGTGTCATCACTGAGCTTAAGAAACTTTCAGAGAGCTGGAAAATATTTAGCCAGATTCCACAGTACACCGCCCGAGGGTGACAGACAAGTCGGCTCTTATGTCAGCGATAGAAAGATGGACGACTCGCACACCTGTCCCTCCCCGGGGTTCCCGGGAGTATTTGCATATGGAAATCATCTCTAAGTCCCAAGTTTTCATCTCTCCAGTATCATGTACATTTGTCCGTAGAAATGCACGCAGCAGAGATAAGCCGACACACAGCCACACATACACACAGCCACACACTGAGATAGACACGGGGGTAGATCTACAAAACCAGGCATTCTATGCATTCAATGCTATTGGCGCATTAAATGCCGCAGGCAAAAGTCCAGCGGTGCCGAAAACCTGATACTTAGTAAATTCTCTACAGACTGAATCACAGAAATTACCTGTGAACCTGTCAAGTAGACACAGTAGCAAGGCTGCAAAGCTGTCAGTCAGTCTGTGTCTGCACTGTAAAGGTGCATATCCTCATTGTAATCGTACAGTCGTTCCCCATCCCCTGCAGTGCCTACACTGTACGATATGTCATTCAGTGCAGACACCCTCCCTCATCCCCGAACATGGTCAATCTGTCGTTATCGGCAGATTAACCGACATGTTCAGGCGATGATTGATGTAGGATACGACCAGCGGGAGCGCGCATTGCCGGTCATTTTCGACATTTTCATGCCCGATTCATGTACAATTAATGAGCGATTGAACGATATCATTATAGTTAAATCGCTCATTTTAATCGGCAAATGGATACGCGGCATTAGAGAAGCTCCTCCCACCTAGTGGCTTTCTGCTGCAGAGGAATGACGGTCGGGGTGATGGATATATGAACATTTAAGGTATATTAGCCAGCTCGGTAACACAGAATTATGGATGTAACATTAAATAACGGCTGTATTGGTTCTGGAAGATGTTTTCTGTAACGCTCTCCTCCGCCTCTCCCAAGCGCCAGCAGCACGTCACTCCCGCTGCGGCTTCTGGGGCACTGCGGCCAAGGTTGCAGAACCAGATGTGCAGAGCGCACAGATCTGAGAGCATCAGAAAAGTTTGCACAAAAACGTACATCTCCGAAACCGGCGCTAACCCATTAATAGTGGTTTTTATAGCTAGGAGCCTGCAGGTAATCCACTTTATATAATTTTATTCACTATTGCATTTTTCACTCCCTTTAAACTAGCAGTTACTTCTGCATATCACTAAAAGTAGGGACAATCATATGTACTAATAACAGAGGGAAAACCTTCACTTAGCAGCTAAAGAAATGTCACCAGCAGCTACAAGCGCCTAAATCTGCGGATAATCTAGTGGATTTCCCCCCATGCAGCAGAAGGCCGGAATAGCGCAGTTACGAGACAACAAATGAGATATAATTAGTAAAGAGATCATGTGGGATCTACTCCGATGAGATCATACTGCGCGTCGCTTGCTGCGGTCGGGATGATCGCTGATTGTTTTGTAAGCAGCCTGAACTATCATTAATGTCATTCGTGTGCGATAGGGTCACAATAAAATCTATATTTTGGAAATAAGAGACGTTGTTGCTCTCTTGCTGACCTCTGCAATCTGGCCATTACTGGAGTTTGTTTGTCGTTAGCCTTCATTTCGTTAATTAAACACTTTAGGTTTTCGAAAACACCATTTACACGCACACAATAGGGGGATTCAATCACTGCGACTGCCTTATAATCTGCCGCTAATCCCTACCAGACAGGAGGCGGCAGAAGTAAACGTTAAACGCAATACATCACAAGGTAGGGAGCCGCAGAACGAATGCAGCGCACTGGTTCCATACATACAGACAAACTGCGTCAGATTAGCGTACAGCGTGCCATACTTTTCAGACCGAAACATTGCACGAAGTTACCGCGTCCGTGTTTTTACCACCACACAAAAGGCAAGGGGTAAAGGTGCCCACACACATACCGATCTGCCCACGATCAGCCGATATGTACGATTTGTGTACGATTTCCCTTGAAACTCTCCCCGGCAGCTCTGCACACGATCTGCGCACGATTTGGTGCCCAATCTTCATACGATATCTCCTGCAGTCAGACTTTTTACAGTGCATCGCGTCCTAGATTGTCAGATCTGCCCTACTGCACGGCAGATCTGTAGATGCGATGTGCGACCAGCGGGGACGCGCATCGCATCGTGATCGTGAGTGGGGACTCACGATTTCCTTACGATTTGGCCATATTTTACACGATCTGTCGTTCCAATGTGTCGGAATCGGCCAGATCGTGTAAAATATCGCTGTGGGTGTGGGCACCTTAACTATGTACAGGCGGCGTTACACTAAGCCTGGTTATACAGGCAGTGGGCGCCGCCTGGTTACTGAGTGTACAAGGGCAGATCAGGGGGTCACACAGTGCGGTTTCTTGTCTTTGACGGAAAAAAAATAAAGTGATGGACAGAATTGTGTGGTTCAGAGTCAACAGAAGGCCTGATTCATTACCGATCGCAATGGCAACCAGGTACGCAGACCGGCCGATGGTGCGTACCACCATCACGTATGCAGATACAAAGCCATCGCAGAGTGAGTGATGGGACGTCAGAGTTTGGGGGCGGTGACGGGGGAGTGGTCGGAGAAACGCAGACGTGCCTGTCCGTTTGAACGCATTCCTAGGCGTGCATAAATGAGCCACTGTGACGGCATACGCAGTGCGATGAGAGTTGTAATTTCTGAGACAGGTCAGAGCTGCTGTAATTCTGCGTGAGGGTACGATGTTACAGATGTATACACAGGACTGTGAGGTATTACAGATGTGAGATAGCAGTAGTGGGTGTCTCTATGCTGGCTGAGCAGTTGCAGTCATTAGCATATTTTCACAGCAGAACTTTGTGCGTAATAGCAGCTGCGTTCGCGAATAGCGATCTGTAATGAATCAGACCCAAAGTCCCGGCTCAGGTCTTCCTGCAAGTCAGATCGGAAAACCGGATCTCGCATGTGTTTGATGAATGTGGATTGAAAGATCTACAGTAAAAAGATAGACAATGTCTAGATAGACACCAGATGTTAGACAGTCAATAGGTCAACAAGGACAAAAGGTCAACACGTAAGAAGGTCGACAGGTACACATAGTTGACAGGGTCAAGAGGTCGACACATTTTATTTTTTTTTCTAACCCTAATCTCCACCCTAACCCTCCCTCTTGGTGCCTAACCCTAACCCTCCCTCCTGGTGCCTAACCCTAACACTCCGGTAAGTGTGTAGCCCTAACAAAACAAAACAAAAATCATGTGTCATGTCGACCTTTTGACCATGTCAACCACTTGTACCTGTCGACCTTCTTGCATGTCGACCGTTTGTCCCTGTCGAACTGTTGACTGTCTAACATCTGGTGTCTATCTAGAGATTGTCTATCTTTTTGCTGTAGATCTTTAGACCGGATCCTGTTTTTGATCACATGCGAGTCCCTCCCTCATGATTACAGGTGCCAAAAATGGTGAAAATTGACAGAAAATTAAAGGATCTGAATTCTATAGGAACAAAAACAGGTCCAAGTTACATGATTTTAGCAGGTCTTATCGATTTTTTAAAACAATACAAAACCGAAAAACACTTGAGGTTGGTTTTTCCAAAACACGACGATGAGGTCCCCTGATCTTAAACTGCATACACACGGTACCATCTGTACCACGAACGACATGAAAGATCTCTCTCTGTGAAGTCATCCTGCCACATCTCTGACCAGGCAAAGGTGACGATATCGTGCAAGCTGGCCTGCATTTACGGACAAAAATTTTAGGGATGGGACATCGAAAGAAAACATTGGAAGTACCAATGTGTTTAACATTGAATACAAAACATTATTTAGATATAATCATTGGTTCTCTGGAACCGATGTTTTCCGATGTTTCTGTTTTGGGTTTTTTAAAGCAAACTATACTTACACATATAATAGACTAATAAACTTTTAAAATAATTCTTATGGAGCATACATACGGTCAGGTTTGTCAGATGTGTCAGATGAACGATTTGACCAACGATTGAACGATTTGAACTACTGTATGAACGATTTTTGACTGCATTAAAATTAATCGAATCGTCCAAATCTGACTGAAAACACAGGCGATTGTCAGATATCGTTATCTGACCATCGGGAACGCGCATTGTTCATCGTTTATCGTTCAGACATGTCAGATTTTCCTTCAGATATGAACGATTTTTTAAATCGTTATCGTTCAGATCTGACACAAAATCTGACCGTGTGTATGCACCATTAGACTAGGCCTATCTTCATGGAGGAAAACAATATATAAATAAATATATATCACACACATACACAAATGGTGCACAAAACTATACGGCTGTATGCACTTTTAGAAGTCAAGTAAAACAAATTTTGCGGTAAATCAAACTTTTTATTGAAGGTGTCTAAAGCCGCGTATCCACCTGCCGCGCGAAAAATGAGCGATTGAACGATAGTGATATCGTTATATCGCTCATTAATCGTGCATGAAACTGCCGAAAATGACCAGCGATACGCGCTCCCGCTCGTCAGTTCCTACATCGATCATACACTGAATGACATATTGCACAGCGTAGGCACTGCAGGGGAAGAGGATGATGTAACTGTACCATCTGCTAGTGTATACGCGGCTTTACAGTCTCACTCTTCTCTTTCTCAATGTAATTTCTCCTGTTGTCCATCTTCCAGATGTTACTGTCAGCCTGAGCCTCCTCTCTCATTTTTATCTCTCGGTCTCTTCTCCACTCTCAGCTTAAGTCTCTGTCTATATCATCACACGCACTCTCTCTCAGCTCCTCACCAATGCTGTCACTGCAGACACTGAGGCACCACTGGGTCTGTCCTGCACATGCAGTGAGTGCAGGACAGTGACACTGTGACTGACAGCACAGTGACCAATCGCTGCAGCAGTCAGACACCCCAGCAGCCAGCCAGGGCTCACTGAGAGCAGCACCAGTGAGCCAGGGGTGGGACTGTCCTATGTGCTGCAGCCGATTGGCTAACCAGAGTGTCTTTCACTCTGTCAGCCACTACCCCCAGCAGCAGCACACAGCAGCGACAGCACCACACAGCGTCACACAGCAGCGACAGGGCCACACAGGGTCACACAGCAGCGACAGCACCACACAGGGTCACACAGCAGCGACAGCACCACACAGCGTCACACAGCAGCGACAACGCCACACAGGGTCACACAGCAGCGACAGCCCCACAGGGCGTCACACAGCAGCGACAGCCCCACAGGGCGTCACACAGCAGCGACAGCCCCACAGGGCGTCACACAGCAGCGACAGCCCCACAGGGCGTCACACAGCAGCGACAGCCCCACAGGGCGTCACACAGCAGCGACAGCCCCACAGGGCGTCACACAGCAGCGACAGCCCCACAGGGCGTCACACAGCAGCGACAGCCCCACAGGGCGTCACACAGCAGCGACAGCCCCACAGGGCGTCACACAGCAGCGACAGCCCCACAGGGCGTCACACAGCAGCGACAGCCCCACAGGGCGTCACACAGCAGCGACAGCCCCACAGGGCGTCACACAGCAGCGACAGCCCCACAGGGCGTCACACAGCAGCGACAGCCCCACAGGGCGTCACACAGCAGCGACAGCCCCACAGGGCGTCACACAGCAGCGACAGCCCCACAGGGCGTCACACAGCAGCGACAGCCCCACAGGGCGTCACACAGCAGCGACAGCCCCACAGGGCGTCACACAGCAGCGACAGCCCCACAGGGCGTCACACAGCAGCGACAGCCCCACAGGGCGTCACACAGCAGCGACAGCCCCACAGGGCGTCACACAGCAGCGACAGCCCCACAGGGCGTCACACAGCAGCGACAGCCCCACAGGGCGTCACACAGCAGCGACAGCCCCACAGGGCGTCACACAGCAGCGACAGCCCCACAGGGCGTCACACAGCAGCGACAGCCCCACAGGGCGTCACACAGCAGCGACAGCCCCACAGGGCGTCACACAGCAGCGACAGCCCCACAGGGCGTCACACAGCAGCGACAGCCCCACAGGGCGTCACACAGCAGCGACAGCCCCACAGGGCGTCACACAGCAGCGACAGCCCCACAGGGCGTCACACAGCAGCGACAGCCCCACAGGGCGTCACACAGCAGCGACAGCCCCACAGGGCGTCACACAGCAGCGACAGCCCCACAGGGCGTCACACAGCAGCGACAGCCCCACAGGGCGTCACACAGCAGCGACAGCCCCACAGGGCGTCACACAGCAGCGACAGCCCCACAGGGCGTCACACAGCAGCGACAGCCCCACAGGGCGTCACACAGCAGCGACAGCCCCACAGGGCGTCACACAGCAGCGACAGCCCCACAGGGCGTCACACAGCAGCGACAGCCCCACAGGGCGTCACACAGCAGCGACAGCCCCACAGGGCGTCACACAGCAGCGACAGCCCCACAGGGCGTCACACAGCAGCGACAGCCCCACAGGGCGTCACACAGCAGCGACAGCACCACAGGGCGTCACACAGCAGCGACAGCACCACAGGGCGTCACACAGCAGCGACAGCACCACAGGGCGTCACACAGCAGCGACAGCACCACAGGGCGTCACACAGCAGCGACAGCACCACAGGGCGTCACACAGCAGCGACAGCACCACAGGGCGTCACACAGCAGCGACAGCACCACAGGGCGTCACACAGCAGCGACAGCACCACAGGGCGTCACACAGCAGCGACAGCACCACAGGGCGTCACACAGCAGCGACAGCACCACAGGGCGTCACACAGCAGCGACAGCACCACAGGGCGTCACACAGCAGCGACAGCACCACAGGGCGTCACACAGCAGCGACAGCACCACAGGGCGTCACACAGCAGCGACAGCACCACAGGGCGTCACACAGCAGCGACAGCACCACAGGGCGTCACACAGCAGCGACAGCACCACAGGGCGTCACACAGCAGCGACAGCACCACAGGGCGTCACACAGCAGCGACAGCACCACAGGGCGTCACACAGCAGCGACAGCACCACAGGGCGTCACACAGCAGCGACAGCACCACAGGGCGTCACACAGCAGCGACAGCACCACAGGGCGTCACACAGCAGCGACAGCACCACAGGGCGTCACACAGCAGCGACAGCACCACAGGGCGTCACACAGCAGCGACAGCACCACAGGGCGTCACACAGCAGCGACAGCACCACAGGGCGTCACACAGCAGCGACAGCACCACAGGGCGTCACACAGCAGCGACAGCACCACAGGGCGTCACACAGCAGCGACAGCACCACAGGGCGTCACACAGCAGCGACAGCACCACAGGGCGTCACACAGCAGCGACAGCACCACAGGGCGTCACACAGCAGCGACAGCACCACAGGGCGTCACACAGCAGCGACAGCACCACAGGGCGTCACACAGCAGCGACAGCACCACAGGGCGTCACACAGCAGCGACAGCACCACAGGGCGTCACACAGCAGCGACAGCACCACAGGGCGTCACACAGCAGTGACAGCACCACACGGCGTCACACAGCAGTGACAGCACCACACAGCGTCACACAGCAGTGACAGCACCACACAGCGTCACACAGCAGTGACTGCACCACACAGCGTCACACAGCAGTGACTGCACCACACAGCGTCACACAGCAGTGACTGCACCACACAGCGTCACACAGCAGTGACTGCACCACACAGTGTGACAAAAAAAAAAAAAAACATTGGAAAAGCAGGGAAAAACATCGGGGGTGAAATCTTGCGATGGTGATGAAACAATGAATCCTAAACATTGCAGGGTTGAACACAAAAACCATCTGACCGATGTTTCCGATGAAACATCAAATGATCGTTGGTCGTTTACTGCATAAAAATGAACGATATATCGTTGAACGATATAGTTATCGTTCATAGATATCGTACCGTGTGTACGCACCTTTACTCTTAGAGAAGCTACACAAGGTATGCCCCATCAGTAATCAGGCGGTAATAGGGTCATCGGCGGCAGGTGCACCACCTACACCTAATGAACGGATTGCCTGGATGACTGTGACTGGCTGACCTGAGGTCAAGCAAGGGGCCACTGCCCAATATCCGGCCTGACCCAGGTTACAGAAGCAGACTGATCTGGAGCCAGTATAGACACAGGGCGATTGTTACTTGGCTATAAATAACACACAAAGCAGCTGATGCGCAGGGTGAGGGGTAACCAGACGCTCTCTGCGTCCCTCAGTAACGTCGCCTGCTGTCTCCAGCTGCCCCAAACTATGCAGGACTGGATGACGCGCCGGCTGACTGTACCTGATCCGGGGATTAAGCCTGAGGATATGTAGCGGAGAGGGCGCGCTGGAAGCTCGCAACGGATGCAGAGACTCCGAGGACACGCGGATCCCTTCTTCAGACACAGGAAACGTGGTTTAGGATGTTTATAGGGAAATGATACCTGTTCATAGAAAGGTTTAACCACTTCCCCCAGTAACTCTTCTGCTGACTTCAGGTGACTGGAGATCACATAGATCTGAATACATGCTCCTTTCTGGGGAACGTCCTGCATCTGCGGTCTGGAGATAACCAATATAAACTAACGTATAGAGCTATATTTACTAAGGTGAGAGTTTTTAGAAGTGGAGATTGTTGCCCATAGCAACCATTCAGATTCTACTTAACATTTAACTAGCACGTTCTAGAAGATAATAGCTATAGGACGGGATGTACTAAAGGTAAAAATGCGGTAAAATCCCTGAAAAAGCCATTGTTGGGGGGTTTTACCACATTCCTCGAATTTACTAACGTTGCCTGGTCTGACATGCGGGTGGTAGGGTCAGAATATGGTGCAAATAACATTTCTCCATGCATCCATCCTGCCCTGTGTCAGTGGTCCAGGGTGCTTACCGCCACAGTCTCCCCCTCCTCTAATAGCTACTCCCAGCAGGATAATGCACCACGTGACCTCACACTGAGGGCCTGATTCAGACCCGCTCGCGAGCGCTGAGCATTCGCAAGCGGGTCGATGTTATCCAAGTGCGCATGCGCACGACATCACTAGTGATGTCAGTGGAGAGATTTCGGCTCTGTTAGAGCCAAAAGCACTCCAGGGCTTGCGGCAGAGAGACCCTACCACAAGGGTCTTGTCGCAAGCCCGATGGTCTTGACCATCGCGACCATCACTTTGGCCGCTCGCTATAGCTGTGGGCGGTCACCCACAGCTATGCGAGCGGCCAGGAGGCTGCTCCAAAAAGGAGCAGGAACGGCCCTGATTCAGAGCGACCGGCTCTGAAACAGGGCTCGATACCATTTACATGATCATCACCTCATAGTACACCAATATCTGCCACAGTCATCAGTAGGTGGGGGGGGGGGGGGGAGAGCGCGCGAGCGGGGGGGGGGGGGGGGAGAGAGCGCGCGAGCGGGGGGGGGGGGGGGAGAGAGCGCGCGAGCGGGGGGGGGGGGGAGAGAGCGCGCGAGCGGGGGGGGGGGGGAGAGAGCGCGCGAGCGGGGGGGGGGGGGGAGAGAGCGCGCGAGCGGGGGGGGGGGAGAGAGCGCGCGAGCGGGGGGGGGGGAGAGAGCGCGCGAGCGGGGGGGGGGGAGAGAGCGCGCGAGCGGAAGGGGGGGAGAGAGCGCGCGAGCGGAAGGGGGGGAGAGAGCGCGCGAGCGAAAGGGGGGGAGAGAGCGCGCGAGCGAAAGGGGGGGGAGAGAGCGCGCGAGCGAAAGGGGGGGAGAGAGCGCGCGAGCGAAAGGGGGGGAGAGAGCGCGCGCGAGCGAAAGGGGGGGAGAGAGCGCGCGAGCGAAAGGGGGGGAGAGAGCGCGCGAGCGAAAGGGGGGGAGAGAGCGCGCGAGCGAAAGGGGGGAGAGAGCGCGCGAGCGAAAGGGGGGGAGAGAGCGCGCGAGCGAAAGGGGGGGAGAGAGCGCGCGAGCGAAAGGGGGGGAGAGAGCGCGCGAGCGAAAGGGGGGGGAGAGAGCGCGCGAGCGAAAGGGGGGGAGAGAGCGCGCGAGCGAAAGGGGGGGAGAGAGCGCGCGAGCGAAAGGGGGGGAGAGAGCGCGCGAGCGAAAGGGGGGGAGAGAGCGCGCGAGCGAAAGGGGGGGAGAGAGCGCGCGAGCGAAAGGGGGGGAGAGAGCGCGCGAGCGAAAGGGGGGGAGAGAGCGCGCGAGCGAAAGGGGGGGAGAGAGCGCGCGAGCGAAAGGGGGGGAGAGAGCGCGCGAGCGAAAGGGGGGGAGAGAGCGCGCGAGCGAAAGGGGGGGAGAGAGCGCGCGAGCGAAAGGGGGGGAGAGAGCGCGCGAGCGAAAGGGGGGGAGAGAGCGCGCGAGCGAAAGGGGGGGAGAGAGCGCGCGAGCGAAAGGGGGGGAGAGAGCGCGCGAGCGAAAGGGGGGGAGAGAGCGCGCGAGCGAAAGGGGGGGAGAGAGCGCGCGAGCGAAAGGGGGGGAGAGAGCGCGCGAGCGAAAGGGGGGGAGAGAGCGCGCGAGCGAAAGGGGGGGAGAGAGCGCGCGAGCGAAAGGGGGGGAGAGAGCGCGCGAGCGAAAGGGGGGGAGAGAGCGCGCGAGCGAAAGGGGGGGAGAGAGCGCGCGAGCGAAAGGGGGGGAGAGAGCGCGCGAGCGAAAGGGGGGGAGAGAGCGCGCGAGCGAAAGGGGGGGAGAGAGCGCGCGAGCGAAAGGGGGGAGAGAGCGCGCGAGCGAAAGGGGGGGAGAGAGCGCGCGAGCGAAAGGGGGGGAGAGAGCGCGCGAGCGAAAGGGGGGGAGAGAGCGCGCGAGCGAAAGGGGGGGAGAGAGCGCGCGAGCGAAAGGGGGGGAGAGAGCGCGCGAGCGAAAGGGGGGGAGAGAGCGCGCGAGCGAAAGGGGGGGAGAGAGCGCGCGAGCGAAAGGGGGGGAGAGAGCGCGCGAGCGAAAGGGGGGGAGAGAGCGCGCGAGCGAAAGGGGGGGAGAGAGCGAGAGCGAGGGAGCGCGCGAGCGAAAGGGGGGGAGAGAGCGCGCGAGCGAAAGGGGGGGAGAGAGCGCGCGAGCGAAAGGGGGGGAGAGAGCGCGCGAGCGAAAGGGGGGGAGAGAGCGCGCGAGCGAAAGGGGGGGAGAGAGCGCGCGAGCGAAAGGGGGGGAGAGAGCGCGCGAGCGAAAGGGGGGGAGAGAGCGCGCGAGCGAAAGGGGGGGAGAGAGCGCGCGAGCGAAAGGGGGGGAGAGAGCGCGCGAGCGAAAGGGGGGAGAGAGCGCGCGAGCGAAAGGGGGGGAGAGAGCGCGCGAGCGAAAGGGGGGGAGAGAGCGCGCGAGCGAAAGGGGGGGAGAGAGCGCGCGAGCGAAAGGGGGGGAGAGAGCGCGCGAGCGAAAGGGGGGGAGAGAGCGCGCGAGCGAAAGGGGGGGAGAGAGCGCGCGAGCGAAAGGGGGGGAGAGAGCGCGCGAGCGAAAGGGGGGGAGAGAGCGCGCGAGCGAAAGGGGGGGAGAGAGCGCGCGAGCGAAAGGGGGGGAGAGAGCGCGCGAGCGAAAGGGGGGGAGAGAGCGCGCGAGCGAAAGGGGGGGAGAGAGCGCGCGAGCGAAAGGGGGGGAGAGAGCGCGCGAGCGAAAGGGGGGGAGAGAGCGCGCGAGCGAAAGGGGGGGAGAGAGCGCGCGAGCGAAAGGGGGGGAGAGAGCGCGCGAGCGAAAGGGGGGAGAGAGCGCGCGAGCGAAAGGGGGGGAGAGAGCGCGCGAGCGAAAGGGGGGGAGAGAGCGCGCGAGCGAAAGGGGGGGAGAGAGCGCGCGAGCGAAAGGGGGGGAGAGAGCGCGCGAGCGAAAGGGGGGGGAGAGAGCGCGCGAGCGAAAGGGGGGGAGAGAGCGCGCGAGCGAAAGGGGGGGAGAGAGCGCCGAGCGAAAGGGGGGGAGAGAGCGCGCGAGCGAAAGGGGGGGAGAGAGCGCGCGAGCGAAAGGGGGGGAGAGAGCGCGCGAGCGAAAGGGGGGGAGAGAGCACGTGGGGGTAGGTTTAGGGGGCTGAAGTAGAATCCATTATTGTTCTAAGACAGAAAAAACTCCCACCAATATTTTATATCACCTATCTCTGAGCCCCAACACGAGGGTCCGGTTAATCAGAGGCTGTCAAGACTTGCAGAATCCTGTGGGACTTATTACCCCCCACCCACCCACCGCAGGTGTCATTACAGCCCTATGGGGTAACGGTTTTGCAGAGAGCAGCAACATTATAGCAACAAAGTAATAAAAAGTAACTGTATCCGATGCAGCCTGATGTACTGCAGGAAACATGCAGGAGAGGCCTCTGCCCATCTTTACACACTGTAACCTCACAAGTAGATAGGCTACAAGCAGCAGGAGACTTGTTTCTCATTTAACAGATACAAATGTAAAAAAACAAATGTGTGTGACACAGGAGACGCCACGCTGAGTACAGCGCTTATATCCGTACAGGGGAAGTGGGGACTCCAGTTCCTCTTTATGCAGCCTCACAGGAAAGCAGAGGCGGCCACAGAGGGGTTTCTGATAGGATCCCCCATCCCCTCCGTTATCACACGTGTACTGTACATAGGCACTGTAACGTCACACTGCAGAGACTGGCCTGGTCTTGTTCTATGTATACAGGCTGCACCCCCAATGTTACATTATACGTTATAAATCAGATTAGTGCCAGACAGGCCCCCGGGCGTCGGACAGCTCACCTCATCCACATGTAATAAGGTACAATAAGATGGGGGTGACCTGTCATGATGTGACATCACCGTTAGGTCATTATCTGTCATGTAATCTCAGCCTGAGGGCCCGTGTACAGGGTTATGGTAATCCATTACACAATGAGAGGAAATGACATAACATACAGAGATCAGCCTGATATGTGTATATAATGTACACAAGGAATGCAGATTACAGAGAGATAGGGACTCCCACCAATCAGAGTACCTTCCACAGTGTGACCCTCCCACTATATAATGTATACACTATAATACTATGCATACAGCACCCCCTCCCATTATATAATGTGTACAGTATAATACTATGCACACAGCGTCCTCTCCCATTATATAACATGTACAGTATAATACTATGCATACAGCAGCCCCTCCCATTATATAATATGTACACTATAATACTGTGTATACAGCACCCCCTCCCATTATATAACATGTACAGTATAATACTGTGTATACAGCAGCCCCTCCCATTATATAACATGTACAGTATAATACTGTGTATACAGCACCCCCTCCCATTATATAATGTGTACAGTATAATACTATGCATACAGCACCCCCTCCCATTATATAATGTGTACAGTATAATACTATGTATACAGCGTCCTCTCCCATTATATAATGTATACAGTATAATACTATGTATACAGCACCCCCTCCCATTATATAATGTGTACAGTATAATACTATGCACACAGCGTCCTCTCCCATTATATATGTACAGTATAATACTATGTATACAGCACCCCCTCCCATTATATAATGTGTACAGTATAATACTATGCACACAGCGTCCTCTCCCATTATATATGTACAGTATAATACTATGCACACAGCGTCCTCTCCCATTATATATGTACAGTATAATACTATGCATACAGCGTCCTCTCCCATTATATAATGTATACAGTATAATACTATGTATACAGCACCCCCTCCCATTATATATGTACAGTATAATACTGTGTATACAGCGTTCTCTCCCATTATATAATGTATACAGTATAATACTATGCATACAGCGTCCTCTCCCATTATATAACATGTACAGTATAATACTGTGTATACAGCGTCCTCTCCCATTATATATGTACAGTATAATACTATGTATACAGCGTCCTCTCCCATTATATAATGTATACAGTATAATACTATGCACACAGCGTCCTCTCCCATTATATATGTACAGTATAATACTATGTATACAGCACCCCCTCCCATTATATATGTACAGTATAATACTATGTATACAGCACCCCCTCCCATTATATAATGTATACAGTATAATACTATGCATACAGCGTCCTCTCCCATTATATATGTACAGTATAATACTATGCATACAGCGTCCTCTCCCATTATATATGTACAGTATAATACTATGCATACAGCGTCCTCTCCCATTATATAACATGTACAGTATAATACTATGCATACAGCGTCCTCTCCCATTATATAACATGTACAGTATAATACTATGCACACAGCGTCCTCTCCCATTATATATGTACAGTATAATACTGTGTATACAGCGTCCTCTCCCATTATATATGTACAGTATAATACTATGTATACAGCACCCCCTCCCATTATATAATGTATACAGTATAATACTATGCATACAGCACCCCCTCCCATTATATATGTACAGTATAATACTATGTATACAGCGTCCTCTCCCATTATATATGTACAGTATAATACTGTGTATACAGCGTCCTCTCCCATTATATAATGTACAGTATAATACTATGCACACAGCGTCCTCTCCCATTATATATGTACAGTATAATACTGTGTATACAGCGTCCTCTCCCATTATATATGTACAGTATAATACTGTGTATACAGCGTCCTCTCCCATTATATATGTACAGTATAATACTATGCACACAGCGTCCTCTCCCATTATATATGTACAGTATAATACTGTGTATACAGCACTCTCTCCCACTATATAACATGTACAGTATAATACTGTGTATACAGCGTCCAATCCCATTATATAACATGTACAGTATAATACTGTGTATACAGCACTCTCTCCCATTATATAACATGTACAGTATAATACTGTGTATACAGCGTCCAATCCCATTATATAACATGTACAGTATAATACTGTGTATACAGCACTCTCTCCCACTATATAACATGTACAGTATAATACTGTGTATACAGCAGCCCCTCCCATTATATAACATGTACAGTATAATACTGTGTATACAGCACCCCCTCCCATTATATAACATGTACAGTATAATACTGTGTATACACACCCCCTCCCATTATATAACATGTACAGTATAATACTGTGTATACAGCAGCCCCTCCCATTATATAACATGTACAGTATAATACTGTGTATACACACCCCCTCCCATTATATAACATGTACAGTATAATACTGTGTATACAGCAGCCCCTCCCATTATATAACATGTACAGTATAATACTGTGTATACACACCCCCTCCCATTATATAACATGTACAGTATAATACTGTGTATACACACCCCCTCCCATTATATAACATGTACAGTATAATACTGTGTATACAGCACCCCCTCCCATTATATAACATGTACAGTATAATACTGTGTATACACACCCCCTCCCATTATATAACATGTACAGTATAATACTGTGTATACAGCACCCCCTCCCATTATATAACATGTACAGTATAATACTGTGTATACACACCCCCTCCCATTATATAACATGTACAGTATAATACTGTGTATACAGCAGCCCCTCCCATTATATAACATGTACAGTATAATACTGTGTATACAGCAGCCCCTCCCATTATATAACATGTACAGTATAATACTGTGTATACACACCCCCTCCCATTATATAACATGTACAGTATAATACTGTGTATACACACCCCCTCCCATTATATAACATGTACAGTATAATACTGTGTATACACACCCCCTCCCATTATATAACATGTACAGTATAATACTGGGATAACAGCACCCCCTCCCATTATATAACATGTACAGTATAATACTGTGTATACACACCCCCTCCCATTATATAACATGTACAGTATAATACTGTGTATACAGCAGCCCCTCCCATTATATAACATGTACAGTATAATACTGTGTATACACACCCCCTCCCATTATATAACATGTACAGTATAATACTGTGTATACACACCCCCTCCCATTATATAACATGTACAGTATAATACTGTGTATACACACCCCCTCCCATTATATAACATGTACAGTATAATACTGTGTATACAGCAGCCCCTCCCATTATATAACATGTACAGTATAATACTGTGTATACAGCAGCCCCTCCCATTATATAACATGTACAGTATAATACTGTGTATACAGCAGCCCCTCCCATTATATAACATGTACAGTATAATACTGTGTATACACACCCCCTCCCACTATGTAACATGTACAGTATAATACTGTGTATACACACCCCCTCCCACTATGTAACATGTACAGTATAATACTGTGTATACACACCCCCTCCCACTATGTAACATGTACAGTATAATACTGTGTATACACACCCCCTCCCATTATATAACATGTACAGTATAATACTGTGTATACAGCACCCCCTCCCATTATATAACACGTACAGTATAATACTGTGTATACAGCACCCCCTCCCATTATATAACATGTACAGTATAATACTGTGTATACAGCACTCTCTCCCATTATATAACATGTACAGTATAATACTGTGATAACAGCACCCCCTCCCATTATATAACATGTACAGTATAATACTATGTATACACACCCCCTCCCATTATATAACATGTACAGTATAATACTGTGTATACAGCAGCCCCTCCCATTATATAACATGTACAGTATAATACTGTGTATACAGCAGCCCCTCCCATTATATACCATGTACAGTATAATACTGTGTATACACACCCCCTCCCATTATATAACATGTACAGTATAATACTGTGTATACACACACCCTCCCACTATGTAACATGTACAGTATAATACTGTGTATACACACCCCCTCCCACTATGTAACATGTACAGTATAATACTGTGTATACACAACCATCTCCCATTATATAACATGTACAGTATAATACTGGGATAACAGCACCCCCTCCCATTATATAACATGTACAGTATAATACTGTGTATACAGCACCCCCTCCCATTATATATCACGTACAGTATAATACTGTGTATACAGCAGCCCCTCCCATTATATAACACGTACAGTATAATACTGTGTATACAGCAGCCCCTCCCATTATATAACATGTACAGTATAATACTGTGTATACAGCACCCCCTCCCATTATATAACATGTACAGTATAATACTGTGTATACAGCAGCCCCTCCCATTATATAACATGAACAGTATAACACTGCGTACAGCCCACTGCCAATTTTATAATATAAAATACCCATTTATCATTATCACATGTATAAACAGACGTCTCCTGATGCACTAAGGCAGAATGTCTGTAATAAGGTGATTCCTGAACTGGGACCAGTGAGAATCTCGCACACACAGATCGGGGCCCCTACAGTTCATACGTGACCAATGTAATCATTTGTTTATTTGTCCAACCGAATAATTGTGATCATGTCTCATGCGCCAAGTCCTCCGCTATATCCGGCGCACGTGGCGGCAGTACCAGGATATTGTACTATACGGGGCAATAGCTGGGACCCCAAGGAGAAACCCATCCCATCCAGAAACTGAGGGTAACGCTTCCCCCGAGAGGTGACGGGTCACCTGATCCATTCCCCGCGCGGCACGTTACTCACTCTCAGCGCCATAAACCTCAGTAATAAGTTACATATCATCCATGACAGAGACAACTGTGATAACACCGCAGCAGCATTGTAAACAAGTGTCACAAGCTGTACCCACCAAACCTGCCAGCACAGCCAGAAGGAGGCAGGGGCCGCAGGCGGAGGTTCCGAGACCGTAAACGCTTCTCAGCGACAGCTGAGAGGACCTAACCACAAGCGCGGCCATGAGAGCCCACAAATCACAAGACACCTCATGGGGAGATGTATCCGGCCTTGGAGAGAGATAAAGCAACCAATCAGCTGTCATTTATCTAGCAGGAAATGACAGGTAGAAGCCGATTGGTTGCTTTCAGGCTTGATACATCTCCCCATGGCCAGACCTTTATTTCAGCCACGTAATGTTCCCTTTCCCACTGCTCCAAGTGCCAGGAGGAGCAGCGATTATGGGCACCAGCAGTTGTACCCTATTTCCGAGCCGCATGTACTGCGCTTCTCTTCCCGTTTGCTGCTTACAAAGTAGGATTGTTAAATATCTATATTATCGCCGATCACCATATATTTTCAATCCGACAAAATGCGATATAACCACTTACAAAGCCTATATTACTGACGGCTCTATTCATGGCCAGGCGACACAGGCTCCGGCCTAGGGCGGCACAATGACACTGCTGAGGTGTCAGGACACACGACTACAGGCTCACGCTCATTACTGGTAGTATACTTTCCTGCAGAGGGGACATGGCCGAGGAATGGGCCACCCCACATAATCTGGCCGAGGGGAAAAGAAACAACGACCCTTCTTTCATAGAAACACTATGACCCCGGCAGTCCAACGCCGCTTATATCACAGTGTGGACCCACCCCCTGCGGACATCACGGGCAGCCATTAGCTCACCTGGATCAATAATTGATAGCAAAGCATCCATTCAGGAGCCCAAATCCACCATCCGGCAGGGACATCACCAGTTCCTCAAATAGGGATAGGCTGCTTCCTCATATATCGCAGGGGTTCTGCAGGTAAAATGGCGGGCTGCGCCAAAGCAGTCACCTCCAGTGCACAATATAGATATGTTCCCAAAACCTCCTTCACATTATTCACGTCACCACCAAGCGATCAGACACGTCACATTGTGTTCTGGGGGCCTCCTGTGGTCTCAGATAGGAGCCGAATGAATTAGGAGCAATTTGGGTCCAGCCAGCTGTTCTCACGTAGAACTCTGAGGAAATTTGTGTCATGTTGTGCACACCAAGATTTTCCTTAAAAAGCTTAATAATGGGTTAAATGATGCAGTATAGAAATATATGAGGTGTAAACAATGCGGGACAGGTATGTGGAGGTGTAAATGATGTGGTACAGCTTATGTGGAGATGTAAATGATGTAGAACAGGTATGTGGAGGTGTAAATGATGTAGGACAGGTATGTGGAGATGTAAATGATGTAGAACAGGTATGTGGAGATGTAAATGATGTAGAACAGGTATGTGGAGGTGTAAATGATGGGGGCCAGGTATGCGGAGGTGTAAATGATGGGGGCCAGGTATGCGGAGGTGTAAATGATGGGGGCCAGGTATGCGGAGGTGTAAATGATGGGGGACAGGTATGTGGAGGTGTAAATGATGGGGGACAGGTATGTGGAGGTGTAAATGATGGGGGACAGGTATGTGGAGGTGTAAATGATGGGGGACAGGTATGTGGAGGTGTAAATGATGTAGGACAGGTATGTGGAGGTGTAAATGATGTAGGACAGGTATGTGGAGGTGTAAATGATGTAGGACAGGTATGTGGAGGTGTAAATGATGTAGGACAGGTATGTGGAGGTGTAAATGATGTAGGACAGGTATGTGGAGGTGTAAATGATGTAGGACAGGTATGTGGAGGTGTAAATGATGTAGGACAGGTATGTGGAGGTGTAAATGATGTAGGACAGGTATGTGGAGGTGTAAATGATGTAGGACAGGTATGTGGAGGTGTAAATGATGTAGGACAGGTATGCGGAGGTGTAAATGATGGGGGACAGGTATGTGGAGGTGTAAATGATGTAGGACAGGTATGTGGAGGTGTAAATGATGTAGGACAGGTATGTGGAGGTGTAAATGATGTAGGACAGGTATGTGAAGGTGTAAATGATGTAGGACAGGTATGTGGAGGTGTAAATGATGTAGGACAGGTATGTGGAGGTGTAAATGATGTAGGACAGGTATGTGAAGGTGTAAATGATGTAGGACAGGTATGTGAAGGTGTAAATGATGTAGGACAGGTATGTGGAGGTATAAATGATGGGGGACAGGTATGTGGAGGTGTAAATGATGCAGGACAGGTATGTACGAGATGTAAATGATTCAGGACAGGTATCTATGACGTGTAAATGATGCGGGACAGGTATCTATGAGATGTAAATGATGCAGGACAGGTATGCATGAGGTGTAAATGATTCAGGACAGGTATCTATGAGATGTAAATGATGCAGAACAGGTATGTGGAGGTGTAAATGATGCAGGACAGGTATGTGTTACACATACGTAAGACTAATAACCAAACCACACCAACATACATCTCTTCACTCATCTCAAAATATCTCCCAACCCTACCTCTCCGCTCTGCACAAGATCTGCACTTCTCATCCCCACGCATTACTTGCTCCCATTCACGGTTACAGGACTTTCTTTGGGCTGCACCCACTCTATGGAATGCCTTACCACGCACGATAAGACTTTCCTCTAGTCTCCAATCCTTCCAGCGTTCCCTGAAAACTCACCTCTTCAGGCAAGCTTATCAGATTCCAGAACCACCCACATAACCTTCATAGCCTCCATATCTAATTACATCCCCTTTCGCAGTCCACACACAACCTCACACATCGTCTTTCTCTCACATCCTCATGACATATGTCTGACATTCCTGTGTGACTGGATCATGCAGCCAACCAAGAAACTCTGCATTCTGGCTGGACCAAAATGCAATATATAGCACCTATCCTTGTGTATCAATGCCTATTTCCCTATAGATTGTAAGCTTGCGAGCAGGGCCTTCCTACATATATATCTGTCTGTTAATTCCCAGTTTTGTTCTATTAATGTTTCCAATTGTAAAGAACAACGGAATATGCTGCGCTATACAAGAAACGGTTAATAAATAAAATAATAAACATAATTAAATAAATGATGCGGAGTAGGTACATAGGCGGTGTTGTATTGATGGAAGAGGGGATTTTAGAATTTGCAGATGAGAAGTAAAAGTGTTTATTCCCAACGTTTACAAACTTGTATGGAAAGACTGGAAAACTACAATACAGGCATTTTTCTGTACCACAAAATGCTGGAAATACTTGAATTTGTTGAAAAACACTTGCTGGCTCTCATTTTTCCACCATTAATAATAAGTGCAAAAATTACAGATTTTACACCTTTTAAAAAGCTTTCCTTATGACCACTAACAGCCTTCTACATGGTCCTGCTATCTCAGTTGTCACAAAGAGCCTTCTATATGGTCCTGCTATCTCAGTTGTCACAAAGAGCCTTCTATATGGTCCTGCTATCTCAGTTGTCACAAAGCGCATTCTATATGGTCCTGCTATCTCAGTTGTCACAAAGTGCATTCTATATGGTCCTGCTATCTCAGTTGTCACTAACAGCCTTCTATATGGTCCTGCTATATCAGTTGTCACAAAGCGCATTCTATATGGTCCTATCTCACTTGTCACTAACAGCCTTCTATATGGTCCTGCTATCTCACTTGTCACTAACAGCCTTCTATATGGTCCTGCTATCTCAGTTGTCACAAAGAGCCTTCTATATGGTCCTGCTATCTCAGTTGTCACTAACAGCCATCTATATCAGTGTTGGCTAACCTTGACACTGCAGCTGTTATGGAACTACATAACCCAGCATGCACTGCTACAGTTTTGCTATTAGGGCATGCTAAAACTGTGGCAGGGCATGCTGGGATATATAGTTCACAACAGCTGGAGTGTCAAGGTTAGCCAACACTGATCTATATGGTCCTGCTATCTCAGTTGTCACTAACAGCCTTCTATATGGTCCTGCTATCTCAGTTGTCACAAACAGCCTTCAATATGGTCCTGCTATCTCAGTTGTCACTAACAGCCATCTATATGGTCCTGCTATCTCAGTTGTCACTAACAGCCATCTATATGGTCCTGCTATCTCAGTTGTCACAAACAGCCTTCGATATGGCCCTGCTATCTCAGGGCCTGATTCAGAGCCGGTCGCTATTTGTGGTCGTTCAACAAAATGGGGTGGCTATTCAAATGAACCGTTCGCTCTTTGCGGTCTGTTGACGCCTCTATGTCTGAACGAGCGAACAAAACTTGCGGTTGTAATTTTGAAAAAGACGCCCCCTGGCCGCTCGCACCATACGTCATGTCCGCTATTTATTAGATTAATCGAGTACATCGAACAGCGTATGAACTGCTCGCTATTCTTCTGGCTGGTGTTTGCTACCACAAATTTGCGAGCAGTTCTGGCAATAAAATAACCCAGTGACGTGGTCAATGACGCTGCTGTTTTAATTATGCACACCCATAAAACGCCCGTTTTGACCTTTAAGCACGCCTGCGTTCTGATTTCCACTCCCCGTTTTCAAGCACCTTCCCCTGTTACCACCCACATACGCCTACTCCTGTCACTCATATTAGCAGGCATTCGCTATTTAGCGAACAAACGATTTTCGGCCGCACTGACTGGTTCGCGCATGCGTATTACGATCCATACACATGCGCAGTTGGGCAAACATCGCTCGGAGCGAACGAGCGGCCGCTTGCGAGCGGCTCTGAATCAGGCCATCAGTGTCACTACCAGCCTTCTATATGGTCCTGCTATCTCACCTGTCACTTTTTGGGGCCCACAGTGGTTTTCCAACATTTTCATGCACTTCTCCCAAGTGGCATTTTGTAGAAAAGTCACACAATCTCGTCAGGAATACTAATTGGCATTTCTCAATGGATTTTGAATTTCCCAGGTACACGCATCTTGAAACAAACTCGCTTTCGCAAATTCGCTACTAATTGAATTGACCCCTCTGTGTTCTTAACCAACTTTCACTGCTAAAGTGCTTTTGGGGGCCTATACCATGTAGCTGATTAGGTCTTATGATTATCTATTATTTACACTGTGCCCCAAGGGTTCTGTAGTGCCGCTGTACCTAGGCACAATACCCACACAGCGATACCAGTCAAAGTATAACACAGTGAACAAATTATAAATGTAGTCTTTTAAAATAATAAAAACCTGAAGACTATAATAACATTTAGAAAGGTCTAATGAAGATAGTACATCTCCTCAATAATGTAGAATTTTTGAGAAACTCAACTAAACTTCAGCTTGAGATGGCTGCTCTAGATTGCAAGCTCCTGTGCAGAAGGCTCACTCTTCTCTCAGAATGTATTGGTTCCTTTCTTACAGTTTACCAGCTTAAGATGGGAAAACTTTTAGGTCACAGTAATCATTGGCCACTGCTATAGATATAAGTGACGCTGCAGAATACGTTGGCGTTACAGAAGAACACGGTTATAACTGAATTAAGCGCACATAATGCTAGAAAGCATATACATGAAATAACATTACACCCTGTGAGACATTATACTTACAGAACACAGAGGGCATAGGCACCGGTGACACTCTCGCTGTCTCGTACCAGGAAGCTGCCATCTCTGCCAGCCTTGGCAAGCAAGTCCTCAGCTGCTGCCCGGCTCAGATCCCGGTGGTACCAGGGCAGGGCCATATTCCCTACAGCCCCCTGGGCCCCAGCAAAACCAGTTGATGCCATATCCAGGGCAAGGAAACTCAATAATCCAAATTAAGAACAAAGAAGGGTCCTTCTCCAGACTGCAACAGCTCTCACACAGAGACAGCAAGAGACAGCTCACTCACACAGAGAGACAGCAAGAGACAACTCACTCACACAGAAACAGCAAGAGACAGCTCGCTCACACACAGAGACAGCTCACTCACACACAGAGACAGCTCACTCACACAGAGAGAGCAAGAGACAACTCACTCACACAGAAACAGCAAGAGACAGCTCACTCACACAGAGACAGCTCACTCACACAGAGAGACAGCAAGAGACAACTCACTCACACAGAAACAGCAAGAGACAGCTCACTCACACAGAGACAGCTCACTCACACAGAGAGACAGCAAGAGACAACTCACTTACACAGAAACAGCAAGAGACAGCTCACTCACACACAGAGAGACAGCAAGAGACAGCTCACTCACACACAGAGAGACAGCAAGAGACAGCTCACTCACACACAGAGACAGCAAGAGAAAACTCACTCACACAGAGACAGCAAGAGACAAGTCACACAGAGAGACAAGTCACAGACAGACAGCTCACTCACAGAGACAGCAAGAGACAACTCACTCACATAGAGAGACAGCCGACTCAGTCAACAAGAGTGCTCACTCACGCAGAGACACTTAACACAGAGAGACAGCTGACTTGCAGAGACAACTCAGTCAGACAGACAGCAGCAGAGCAGGCAGGGATGAGGGGGCACAGTGGTAGGGATGAGGGGGCACAGTGGTAGGGATGAGGGGGCACAGTGGTAGGGATGAGGGGGCACAGTGGTAGGGATGAGGGGGCACAGTGGTAGGGATGAGGGGGCACAGTGGTAGGGATGAGGGGGCACAGTGGTAGGGATGAGGGGGCACAGTGGTAGGGATGAGGGGGCACAGTGGTAGGGATGAGGGGGCACAGGGCCCTCACTCACTCTGCAAAGTTTAGCAAAGTAGCAGAAAGTTTGGTAAAGAAATACAATGTATGAGTGCAGTGAGGCGCAGAGGATGTGTGAGAGCCCCCGGTCTGGGCCCAGTCACTGCCCCCCGACTACACCCAGGCTCCGTACAGCAGCTCCCAGCATCAGTCCCTGCGGGAGAGGGGGCTCCCCTGTCCGGAGATCCTCATCTCTAACCCCAAGGGTGGGGTCTCTGCGGTGCTGGCGGGCATAGGGCTGGCACCGGCGGGAGGCAGCAGGAAGGAGTCCCCGGGAGTCGCTGCGATTCCGTCCTGACCCCGATTCTCCTGCGTCAGAGAGGAAACTGCGATTATCCCACCTCCCCCCCCGCTGTTCCTGCACAGCTCCCTCTCCTTCCTGTGTGTCACTCACACTACATCACACACAGCTGCTCCTGCACAGCTCCCTCTCCTTCCTGTGTGTCACTCACACTACATCACACACAGCTGTTCCTGCACAGCTCCCTCTCCTTCCTGAGTGACACTCACACTACATCACACACACAGCTATTCCTGCACAGCTCCCTCTCTTTCCTGTGTGTCACTCACACTACATCACACACACAGCTGCTCCTGCACAGCTCCCTCTCCTTCCTGTGTGTCACTCACACTACATCACACACACAGCTGTTCCTGCACAGCTCCCTCTCCTTCCTGTGTGTCACTCACACTACATCACACACACACCTGTTCCTGCACAGCTCCCTCTCTTTCCTGTGTGTCACTCACACTACATCACACACACAGCTATTCCTGCACAGCTCCCTCTCCTTCCTGTGTGTCACTCACACTACATCACACACACAGCTGCTCCTGCACAGCTCCCTCTCCTTCCTGTGTGTCACTCACACTACATCACACACAGCTGCTCCTGCACAGCTCCCTCTCCTTCCTGTGTGTCACTCACACTACATCACACACAGCTGTTCCTGCACAGCTCCCTCTCCTTCCTGAGTGACACTCACACTACATCACACACACAGCTATTCCTGCACAGCTCCCTCTCTTTCCTGTGTGTCACTCACACTACATCACACACACAGCTGCTCCTGCACAGCTCCCTCTCCTTCCTGTGTGTCACTCACACTACATCACACACACAGCTGTTCCTGCACAGCTCCCTCTCCTTCCTGTGTGTCACTCACACTACATCACACACACACCTGTTCCTGCACAGCTCCCTCTCTTTCCTGTGTGTCACTCACACTACATCACACACAGCTGTTCCTGCACAGCGCCCTCTCTTTCCTGTGTGTCACTCACACTACATCACACACAGCTGCTCCTGCACAGCTCCCTCTCTTTCCTGAGTGACACACACTACATCACACACACACAGCTATTCCTGCACAGCTCCCTCTCCTTCCTGTGTGTCACTCACACTACATCACACACACAGCTGTTCCTGCACAGCTCCCTCTCCTTCCTGAGTGTCACTCACACTACATCACACACAGCTGTTCCTGCACAGCTCCCTCTCCTTCCTGAGTGTCACTCACACTACATCACACACACAGCTGCTCCTGCACAACTCCCTCTCCTTCCTGTGTGTCACTCACACTACATCACACACACAGCTGTTCCTGCACAGCTCCCTCTCCTTCCTGTGTGTCACTCACACTACATCACACACAGCTGCTCCTGCACAGCTCCCTCTCCTTCCTGTGTGTCACTCACACTACATCACACACACAGCTACTCCTGCACAGCTCCCTCTCTTTCCTGTGTGTCACTCACACTACATCACACACAGCTATTCCTGCACAGCTCCCTCTCCTTCCTGTGTGTCACTCACACTACATCACACACAGCTGCTCCTGCACAGCTCCCTCTCCTTCCTGTGTGTCACTCACACTACATCACACACACAGCTACTCCTGCACAGCTCCCTCTCTTTCCTGTGTGTCACTCACACTACATCACACACAGCTATTCCTGCACAGCTCCCTCTCCTTCCTGTGTGTCACTCACACTACATCACACACACAGCTACTCCTGCACAGCTCCCTCTCTTTCCTGTGTGTCACTCACACTACATCACACACATCTGCTCCTGCACAGCTCCCTCTCCTTCCTGAGTGACACTCACACTACATCACACACATCTGCTCCTGCACAGCTCCCTCTCCTTCCTGTGTGTCACTCACACTACATCACACACACAGCTGCTCCTGCACAGCTCCCTCTCCTTCCTGTGTGTCACTCACACTACATCACACACAGCTGTTCCTGCACAGCTCCCTCTCTTTCCTGTGTGTCACTCACACTACATCACACACAGCTGTTCCTGCACAGCTCCCTCTCTTTCCTGTGTGTCACTCACACTACATCACACACAGCTGCTCCTGCACAGCTCCCTCTCTTTCCTGAGTGACACACACTACATCACACACACACAGCTATTCCTGCACAGCTCCCTCTCCTTCCTGTGTGTCACTCACACTACATCACACACACAGCTGTTCCTGCACAGCTCCCTCTCCTTCCTGAGTGTCACTCACACTACATCACACACACAGCTGTTCCTGCACAGCTCCCTCTCCTTCCTGTGTGTCACTCACACTACATCACACACATCTGCTCCTGCACAGCTCCCTCTCCTTCCTGAGTGAAACTCACACTACATCACACACATCTGCTCCTGCACAGCTCCCTCTCCTTCCTGTGTGTCACTCACACTACATCACACACAGCTGCTCCTGCACAGCTCCCTCTCCTTCCTGTGTGTCACTCACACTACATCACACACACAGCTGTTCCTGCACAGCTCCCTCTCCTTCCTGAGTGTCACTTACACTACATCACACACACAGCTATTCCTGCACAGCTCCCTCTCTTTCCTGTGTGTCACTCACACTACATCACACACACAGCTGTTCCTGCACAGCTCCCTCTCTTTCCTGTGTGTCACTCACACTACATCACACACAGCTGCTCCTGCACAGCTCCCTCTCCTTCCTGTGTGTCACTCACACTACATCACACACAGCTGCTCCTGCACAGCTCCCTCTCCTTCCTGTGTGTCACTCACACTACATCACACACATCTGCTCCTGCACAGCTCCCTCTCCTTCCTGTGTGTCACTCACACTACATCACACACAGCTATTCCTGCACAGCTCCCTCTCCTTCCTGTGTGTCACTCACACTACATCACACACAGCTGCTCCTGCACAGCTCCCTCTCCTTCCTGTGTGTCACTCACACTACATCACACACACTGCTACTCCTGCACAGCTCCCTCTCCTTCCTGAGTGACACACACTACATCACACACACACAGCTATTCCTGCACAGCTCCCTCTCCTTCCTGTGTGTCACTCACACTACATCACACACACAGCTGTTCCTGCACAGCTCCCTCTCCTTCCTGAGTGTCACTCACACTACATCACACACAGCTGTTCCTGCACAGCTCCCTCTCCTTCCTGAGTGTCACTCACACTACATCACACACAGCTGTTCCTGCACAGCTCCCTCTCCTTCCTGTGTGTCACTCACACTACATCACACACAGCTGCTCCTGCACAGCTCCCTCTCCTTCCTGTGTGTCACTCACACTACATCACACACACAGCTACTCCTGCACAGCTCCCTCTCTTTCCTGTGTGTCACTCACACTACATCACACACAGCTATTCCTGCACAGCTCCCTCTCCTTCCTGTGTGTCACTCACACTACATCACACACAGCTGCTCCTGCACAGCTCCCTCTCCTTCCTGTGTCACTCACACTACATCACACACACAGCTACTCCTGCACAGCTCCCTCTCTTTCCTGTGTGTCACTCACACTACATCACACACAGCTATTCCTGCACAGCTCCCTCTCCTTCCTGTGTGTCACTCACACTACATCACACACATCTGCTCCTGCACAGCTCCCTCTCCTTCCTGAGTGACACTCACACTACATCACACACATCTGCTCCTGCACGGCTCCCTCTCCTTCCTGTGTGTCACTCACACTACATCACACACAGTTGCTCCTGCACAGCTCCCTCTCCTTCCTGTGTGTCACTCACACTACATCACACACACAGCTGTTCCTGCACAGCTCCCTCTCCTTCCTGAGTGTCACTCACACTACATCACACACACAGCTGTTCCTGCACAGCTCCCTCTCTTTCCTGTGTGTCACTCACACTACATCACACACAGCTGCTCCTGCACAGCTCCCTCTCCTTCCTGTGTGTCACTCACACTACATCACACACAGCTGCTCCTGCACAGCTCCCTCTCCTTCCTGTGTGTCACTCACACTACATCACACACAGCTGCTCCTGCACAGCTCCCTCTCTTTCCTGAGTGACACTCACACTACATCACACACAGCTGTTCCTGCACAGCTCCCTCTCCTTCCTGTGTGTCACTCACACTACATCACACACACAGCTGCTCCTGCACAGCTCCCTCTCCTTCCTGTGTGTCACTCACACTACATCACACACACAGCTACTCCTGCACAGCTCCCTCTCCTTCCTGTGTGTCACTCACACTACATCACACACACACACAGCTGTTCCTGCACAGCTCCCTCTCCTTCCTGAGTGACACTCACACTACATCACACACACAGCTATTCCTGCACAGCTCCCTCTCCTTCCTGTGTGTCACTCACACTACATCACACACACAGCTATTCCTGCACAGCTCCCTCTCCTTCCTGTGTGTCACTCACACTACATCACACACACACAGCTGTTCCTGCACAGCTCCCTCTCCTTCCTGAGTGACACTCACAGTACATCACACACACAGCTATTCCTGCACAGCTCCCTCTCCTTCCTGTGTGTCACTCACACTACATCACACACACAGCTGCTCCTGCACAGCTCCCTCTCCTTCCTGTGTGTCACTCACACTACATCACACACAGCTGCTCCTGCACAGCTCCCTCTCTTTCCTGAGTGACACACTACATCACACACACAGCTGTTCCTGCACAGCTCCCTCTCCTTCCTGTGTGTCACTCACACTACATCACACACACAGCTGCTCCTGCACAGCTCCCTCTCTTTCCTGTGTGTCACTCACACTACATCACACACACAGCTGCTCCTGCACAGCTCCCTCTCTTTCCTGTGTGTCACTCACACTACATCACACACACAGCTGCTCCTGCACAGCTCCCTCTCCTTCCTGTGTGTCACTCACACTACATCACACACAGCTATTCCTGCACAGCTCCCTCTCCTTCCTGTGTGTCACTCACACTACATCACACACACAGCTATTCCTGCACAGCTCCCTCTCTTTCCTGTGTGTCACTCACACTACATCACACACACAGCTGCTCCTGCACAGCTCCCTCTCTTTCCTGTGTGTCACTCACACTACATCACACACACAGCTGCTCCTGCACAGCTCCCTCTCCTTCCTGTGTGTCACTCACACTACATCACACACAGCTATTCCTGCACAGCTCCCTCTCCTTCCTGTGTGTCACTCACACTACAGCACACACACACACAGCTGTTCCTGCACAGCTCCCTCTCCTTCCTGTGTGTCACTCACACTACATCACACACACAGCTGCTCCTGCACAGCTCCCTCTCCTTCCTGTGTGTCACTCACACTACATCACACACACAGCTGCTCCTGCACAGCTCTCTCTCTTTCCTGTGTGTCACTCACACTACATCACACACAGCTATTCCTGCACAGCTCCCTCTCCTTCCTGTGTGTCACTCACTACATCACACACACAGCTATTCCTGCACAGCTCCCTCTCCTTCCTGTGTGTCACTCACACTACATCACACACACAGCTGTTCCTGCACAGCTCCCTCTCCTTCCTGTGTGTCACTCACACTACATCACACACACAGCTGTTCCTGCACAGCTCCCTCTCCTTCCTGTGTGTCACTCACACTACATCACACACACAGCTGCTCCTGCACAGCTCCCTCTCCTTCCTGTGTGTCACTCACACTACATCACACACAGCTGTTCCTGCACAGCTCCCTCTCCTTCCTGTGTGTCACTCACACTACATCACACACACAGCTACTCCTGCACAGCTCCCTCTCCTTCCTGTGTGTCACTCACACTACATCACACACACACACAGCTGTTCCTGCACAGCTCCCTCTCCTTCCTGTGTGTCACTCACACTACATCACACACACAGCTGCTCCTGCACAGCTCCCTCTCCTTCCTGTGTGTCACTCACACTACATCACACACACAGCTACTCCTGCACAGCTCCCTCTCCTTCCTGTGTGTCACTCACACTACATCACACACAGCTGCTCCTGCACAGCTACCTCTCCTTCCTGTGTGTCACTCACACTACATCACACACACAGCTGTTCCTGCACAGCTCCCTCTCCTTCCTGAGTGACACACACTACATCACACACACAGCTGCTCCTGCACAGCTCCCTCTCCTTCCTGAGTGACACTCACACTACATCACACACACAGCTGTTCCTGCACAGCTCCCTCTCCTTCCTGTGTGTCACTCACACTACATCACACACACAGCTGTTCCTCCACAGCTCCCTCTCTTTCCTGTGTGTCACTCACACTACATCACACACAGCTGTTCCTGCACAGCTCCCTCTCCTTCCTGAGTGACACTCACACTACATCACACACACAGCTGTTCCTGCACAGCTCCCTCTCCTTCCTGTGTGTCACTCACACTACATCACACACACAGCTGTTCCTGCACAGCTCCCTCTCTTTCCTGTGTGTCACTCACACTACATCACACACACAGCTACTCCTGCACAGCTCCCTCTCCTTCCTGTGTGTCACTCACACTACATCACACACACAGCTATTCCTGCACAGCTCCCTCTCCTTCCTGTGTGTCACTCACACTACATCACACACAGCTGCTCCTGCACAGCTCCCTCTCCTTCCTGTGTGTCACTCACACTACATCACACACAGCTGCTCCTGCACAGCTCCCTCTCCTTCCTGTGTGTCACTCACACTACATCACACACATCTATTCCTGCACAGCTCCCTCTCTTTCCTGAGTGACACTCACACTACATCACACACAGCTGCTCCTGCACAGCTCCCTCTCCTTCCTGTGTGTCACTCACACTACATCACACACAGCTGCTCCTGCACAGCTCCCTCTCTTTCCTGTGTGTCACTCACACTACATCACACACAGCTGTTCCTGCACAGCTCCCTCTCTTTCCTGAGTGACACTCACACTACATCACACACACAGCTGTTCCTGCACAGCTCCCTCTCCTTCCTGAGTGACACACACTACATCACACACACAGCTGCTCCTGCACAGCTCCCTCTTCTTCCTGTGTGTCACTCACACTACATCACACACACAGCTGCTCCTGCACAGCTCCCTCTCCTTCCTGAGTGTCACTCACACTACATCACACACACACACAGCTGTTCCTGCACAGCTCCCTCTCCTTCCTGTGTGTCACTCACACTACATCACACACACAGCTGCTCCTGCACAGCTCCCTCTCCTTCCTGAGTGACACACACTACATCACACACACAGCTGTTCCTGCACAGCTCCCTCTCCTTCCTGAGTGACACACACTACATCACACACACAGTTGCTCCTGCACAGCTCCCTCTCCTTCCTGTGTGTCACTCACACTACATCACACACACAGCTGTTCCTGCACAGCTCCCTCTCCTTCCTGTGTGTCACTCACACTACATCACACACACAGCTGCTCCTGCACAGCTCCCTCTCTTTCCTGTGTGTCACTCACACTACATCACACACACAGCTGTTCCTGCACAGCTCCCTCTCCTTCCTGTGTGTCACTCACACTACATCACACACACAGCTGCTCCTGCACAGCTCCCTCTCTTTCCTGTGTGTCACTCACACTACATCACACACACAGCTGCTCCTGCACAGCTCCCTCTCTTTCCTGTGTGTCACTCACACTACATCACACACACAGCTATTCCTGCACAGCTCCCTCTCTTTCCTGTGTGTCACTCACACTACATCACACACAGCTGCTCCTGCACAGCTCCCTCTCTTTCCTGAGTGTCACTCACACTACATCACACACAGCTATTCCTGCACAGCTCCCTCTCCTTCCTGTGTGTCACTCACACTACATCACACACACAGCTGTTCCTGCACAGCTCCCTCTCCTTCCTGTGTGTCACTCACACTACATCACACACAGCTGCTCCTGCACAGCTCCCTCTCTTTCCTGAGTGTCACTCACACTACATCACACACAGCTGTTCCTGCACAGCTCCCTCTCCTTCCTGTGTGTCACTCACACTACATCACACACACAGCTGTTCCTGCACAGATCCCTCTCCTTCCTGTGTGTCACTCACACTACATCACACACACACACAGCTGTTCCTGCACAGCTCCCTCTCCTTCCTGTGTGTCACTCACACTACATCACACACACAGCTGCTCCTGCACAGCTCCCTCTCTTTCCTGTGTGTCACTCACACTACATCACACACACAGCTGTTCCTGCACAGCTCCCTCTCCTTCCTGTGTGGCACTCACACTACATCACACACAGCTGCTCCTGCACAGCTCCCTCTCCTTCCTGTGTGTCACTCACACTACATCACACACACAGCTGTTCCTGCACAGCTCCCTCTCCTTCCTGTGTGTCACTCACACTACATCACACACAGCTGCTCCTGCACAGCTCCCTCTCTTTCCTGAGTGACACTCACACTACATCACACACACAGCTGCTCCTGCACAGCTCCCTCTCCTTCCTGTGTGTCACTCACACTACATCACACACAGCTATTCCTGCACAGCTCCCTCTCCTTCCTGTGTGTCACTCACTACATCACACACACAGCTGCTCCTGCACAGCTCCCTCTCTTTCCTGTGTGTCACTCACACTACATCACACACACAGCTATTCCTGCACAGCTCCCTCTCCTTCCTGTGTGTCCCTCACACTACATCACACACACAGCTGCTCCTGCACAGCTCCCTCTCTTTCCTGAGTGACACTCACACTACATCACACACACAGCTGTTCCTGCACAGCTCCCTCTCCTTCCTGTGTGTCACTCACACTACATCACACACACAGCTGCTCCTGCACAGCTCCCTCTCTTTCCTGTGTGTCACTCACACTACATCACACACACAGCTGCTCCTGCACAGCTCCCTCTCTTTCCTGTGTGTCACTCACACTACATCACACACACAGCTGTTCCTGCACAGCTCCCTCTCCTTCCTGAGTGACACACACTACATCACACACAGCTGTTCATGCACAGCTCCCTCTCCTTCCTGTGTGTCACTCACACTACATCACACACACAGCTATTCCTGCACAGCTCCCTCTCTTTCCTGTGTGTCACTCACACTACATCACACAAACAGCTGTTCCTGCACAGCTCCCTCTCCTTCCTGTGTGTCACTCACACTACATCACACACAGCTGATCCTGCACAGCTCCCTCTCCTTCCTGTGTGTCACTCACACTACATCACACACACAGCTGTTCCTGCACAGCTCCCTCTCCTTCCTGAGTGACACTCACACTACATCACACACACACACAGCTGTTCCTGCACAGCTCCCTCTCCTTCCTGTGTGTCACTCACACTACATCACACACACAGCTGCTCCTGCACAGCTCCCTCTCCTTCCTGTGTGTCACTCACACTACATCACACACACACACAGCTGTTCCTGCACAGCTCCCTCTCCTTCCTGTGTGTCACTCACACTACATCACACACAGCTGTTCCTGCACAGCTCCCTCTCCTTCCTGTGTGTCACTCACACTACATCACACACACAGCTGCTCCTGCACAGCTCCCTCTCCTTCCTGAGTGACACACACTACATCACACACACAGCTGTTCCTGCACAGCTCCCTCTCCTTCCTGTGTGTCACTCACACTACATCACACACACAGCTGTTCCTGCACAGCTCCCTCTCCTTCCTGTGTGTCACTCACACTACATCACACACACAGCTGCTCCTGCACAGATCCCTCTCCTTCCTGTGTGTCACTCACACTACATCACACACACAGCTATTCCTGCACAGCTCCCTCTCCTTCCTGTGTGTCACTCACACTACATCACACACACACACAGCTGTTCCTGCACAGCTCCCTCTCCTTCCTGTGTGTCACTCACACTACATCACACACACAGCTGTTCCTGCACAGCTCCCTATCCTTCCTGAGTGACACACACTACATCACACACACAGCTGTTCCTGCACAGCTGCCTCTCCTTCCTGTGTGTCACTCACACTACATCACACACACAGCTGCTCCTGCACAGCTCCCTCTCCTTCCTGTGTGTCACTCACACTACATCACACATAGCTATTCCTGCACAGCTCCCTCTCCTTCCTGTGTGTCACTCACACTACATCACACACACAGCTGCTCCTGCACAGCTCCCTCTCCTTCCTGTGTGTCACTCACACTACATCACACACACACACAGCTGTTCCTGCACAGCTCCCTCTCCTTCCTGTGTGTCACTCACACTACATCACACACAGCTGTTCCTGCACAGCTCCCTCTCCTTCCTGTGTGTCACTCACACTACATCACACACACAGCTGCTCCTGCACAGCTCCCTCTCCTTCCTGAGTGACACACACTACATCACACACACAGCTGTTCCTGCACAGCTCCCTCTCCTTCCTGTGTGTCACTCACACTACATCACACACACAGCTGTTCCTGCACAGCTCCCTCTCCTTCCTGTGTGTCACTCACACTACATCACACACACAGCTGCTCCTGCACAGATCCCTCTCCTTCCTGTGTGTCACTCACACTACATCACACACACAGCTATTCCTGCACAGCTCCCTCTCCTTCCTGTGTGTCACTCACACTACATCACACACACACACAGCTGTTCCTGCACAGCTCCCTCTCCTTCCTGTGTGTCACTCACACTACATCACACACACAGCTGTTCCTGCACAGCTCCCTATCCTTCCTGAGTGACACACACTACATCACACACACAGCTGTTCCTGCACAGCTGCCTCTCCTTCCTGTGTGTCACTCACACTACATCACACACACAGCTGCTCCTGCACAGCTCCCTCTCCTTCCTGTGTGTCACTCACACTACATCACACATAGCTATTCCTGCACAGCTCCCTCTCCTTCCTGTGTGTCACTCACACTACATCACACACACAGCTGTTCCTGCACAGCTCCCTCTCCTTCCTGTGTGTCACTCACTACATCACACACACAGCTGCTCCTGCACAGCTCCCTCTCCTTCCTGAGTGTCACTCACACTACATCACACACACACACAGCTGTTCCTGCACAGCTCCCTCTCCTTCCTGTATGTCACTCACACTACATCACACACAGCTGCTCCTGCACAGCTCCCTCTCCTTCCTGTGTGTCACTCACACTACATCACACACACAGCTGTTACTGCACAGCTCCCTCTCCTTCCTGAGTGTCACTCACACTACATCACACACACACACAGCTGTTCCTGCACAGCTCCCTCTCCTTCCTGTGTGTCACTCACACTACATCACACACAGCTGCTCCTGCACAGCTCCCTCTCCTTCCTGTGTGTCACTCACACTACATCACACACACAGCTGCTCCTGCACAGCTCCCTCTCCTTCCTGTGTGTCACTCACACTACATCACACACAGCTGCTCCTGCACAGCTCCCTCTCCTTCCTGAGTGACACTCACACTACACCACACACACAGCTATTCCTGCACAGCTCCCTCTCTTTCCTGTGTGTCACTCACACTACATCACACACACAGCTGTTCCTGCACAACTCCCTCTCCTTCCTGTGTGTCACTCACACTACATCACACACAGCTGTTCCTGCACAGCTCCCTCTCTTTCCTGTGTGTCACTCACACTACATCACACACACAGCTGTTCCTGCACAGCTACCTCTCCTTCCTGTGTGTCACTCACACTACATCACACACAGCTGTTCCTGCACAGCTCCCTCTCCTTCCTGTGTGTCACTCACACTACATCACACACACTTCTGCTCCTGCACAGCTCCCTCTCCTTCCTGTGTGTCACTCACACTACATCACACACACAGCTGCTCCTGCACAGCTCCCTCTCCTTACTGTGTGTCACTCACACTACATCACACACAGCTGCTCCTGCACAGCTCCCTCTCCTTCCTGAGTGACACTCACACTACATCACACACACAGCTGTTCCTGCACAGCTCCCTCTCCTTCCTGTGTGTCACTCACACTACATCACACACACAGCTGTTCCTGCACAGCTCCCTCTCCTTCCTGTGTGTCACTCACACTACATCACACACACAGCTACTCCTGCACAGCTCCCTCTCCTTCCTGTGTGTCACTCACACTACATCACACACACAGCTGTTCCTGCACAGCTCCCTCTCCTTCCTGTGTGTCACTCACACTACATCACACACAGCTGCTCCTGCACAGCTCCCTCTCTTTCCTGAGTGACACTCACACTACATCACACACACAGCTGCTCCTGCACAGCTCCCTCTCCTTCCTGTGTGTCACTCACACTACATCACACACAGCTATTCCTGCACAGCTCCCTCTCCTTCCTGTGTGTCACTCACTACATCACACACACAGCTGCTCCTGCACAGCTCCCTCTCCTTCCTGTGTGTCACTCACACTACATCACACACACAGCTGTTCCTGCACAACTCCCTCTCCTTCCTGTGTGTCACTCACACTACATCACACACAGCTGCTCCTGCACAGCTCCCTCTCTTTCCTGAGTGACACTCACACTACATCACACACACAGCTGCTCCTGCACAGCTCCCTCTCCTTCCTGTGTGTCACTCACACTACATCACACACAGCTATTCCTGCACAGCTCCCTCTCCTTCCTGTGTGTCACTCACTACATCACACACACAACTGCTCCTGCACAGCTCCCTCTCTTTCCTGTGTGTCACTCACACTACATCACACACACAGCTATTCCTGCACAGCTCCCTCTCCTTCCTGTGTGTCACTCACACTACATCACACACACAGCTGCTCCTGCACAGCTCCCTCTCCTTCCTGTGTGTCACTCACACTACATCACACACACAGCTGCTCCTGCACAGCTCCCTCTCCTTCCTGTGTGTCACTCACACTACATCACACACACAGCTGTTCCTGCACAACTCCCTCTCCTTCCTGTGTGTCACTCACACTACATCACACACACAGCTGTTCCTGCACAACTCCCTCTCCTTCCTGTGTGTCACTCACACTACATCACACACACACACAGCTGTTCCTGCACAGCTCCCTCTCCTTCCTGTGTGTCACTCACACTACATCACACACACAGCTGTTCCTGCACAGCTCCCTCTCCTTCCTGTGTGTCACTCACACTACATCACACACACAGCTGTTCCTGCACAGCTCCCTCTCCTTCCTGTGTGTCACTCACACTACATCACACACACAGCTGCTCCTGCACAGCTCCCTCTCCTTCCTGTGTGTCACTCACACTACATCACACACAGCTGCTCCTGCACAGCTCCCTGTCCTTCCTGTGTGTCACTCACACTACATCACACACACAGCTGTTCCTGCACAGCTCCCTCTCCTTCCTGTGTGTCACTCACACTACATCACACACACAGCTGCTCCTGCACAGCTCCCTCTCCTTCCTGTGTGTCACTCACACTACATCACACACAGCTGCTCCTGCACAGCTCCCTCTCTTTCCTGTGTGTCACTCACACTACATCACACACAAAGCTGTTCCTGCACAGCTCCCTCTCCTTCCTGTGTGTCACTCACACTACATCACACACACAGCTGCTCCTGCACAGCTCCCTCTCCTTCCTGTGTGTCACTCACACTACATCACACACAGCTGCTCCTGCACAGCTCCCTCTCCTTCCTGTGTGTCACTCACACTACATCACACACACAGCTACTCCTGCACAGCTCCCTCTCCTTCCTGTGTGTCACTCACACTACATCACACACACACAGCTGTTCCTGCACAGCTCCCTCTCCTTCCTGTGTGTCACTCACACTACATCACACACACAGCTGTTCCTGCACAGCTCCCTCTCCTTCCTGTGTGTCACTCACACTACATCACACACACAGCTACTCCTGCACAGCTCCCTCTCCTTCCTGTGTGTCACTCACACTACATCACACACACACACAGCTGTTCCTGCACAGCTCCCTCTCCTTCCTGTGTGTCACTCACACTACATCACACACACAGCTGCTCCTGCACAGCTCCCTCTCTTTCCTGTGTGTCACTCACACTACATCACACACACAGCTGTTCCTGCACAGCTCCCTCTCTTTCCTGTGTGTCACTCACACTACATCACACACACACACAGCTATTCCTGCACAGCTCCCTCTCTTTCCTGTGTGTCACTCACACTACATCACACACACAGCTATTCCTGCACAGCTCCCTCTCCTTCCTGTGTGTCACTCACACTACATCACACACACAGCTATTCCTGCACAGCTCCCTCTCCTTCCTGTGTGTCACTCACACTACATCACACACAGCTGCTCCTGCACAGCTCCCTCTCCTTCCTGTGTGTCACTCACACTACATCACACACACAGCTGTTCCTGCACAGCTCCATCTCCTTCCTGTGTGTCACTCACACTACATCACACACAGCTGCTCCTGCACAGCTCCCTCTTCTTCCTGTGTGTCACTCACACTACATCACACACACAGCTGTTCCTGCACAGCTCCCTCTCCTTCCTGTGTGTCACTCACACTACATCACACACAGCTGCTCCTGCACAGCTCCCTCTCCTTCCTGTGTGTCACTCACACTACATCACACACACAGCTGTTCCTGCACAACTCCCTCTCTTTCCTGTGTGTCACTCACACTACATCACACACAGCTGTTCCTGCACAGCTCCCTCTCTTTCCTGTGTGTCACTCACACTACATCACACACAGCTGCTCCTGCACAGCTCCCTCTCCTTCCTGTGTGTCACTCACACTACATCACACACACAGCTGTTCATGCACAGCTCCCTCTCCTTCCTGAGTGACACTCACACTACATCACACACACAGCTGTTCCTGCACAGCTCCCTCTCCTTCCTGTGTGTCACTCACACTACATCACACACACACAGCTGCTCCTGCACAGCTCCCTCTCCTTCCTGTGTGTCACTCACACTACATCACACACAGCTGTTCCTGCACAGCTCCCTCTCCTTCCTGTGTGTCACTCACACTACATCACACACAGCTGCTCCTGCACAGCTCCCTCTCCTTCCTTTGTGTCACTCACACTACATCACACACACAGCTATTCCTGCACAGCTCCCTCTCCTTCCTGAGTGTCACTCACACTACATCACACACAGCTGTTCCTGCACAGCTCCCTCTCCTTCCTGAGTGACACACACTACATCACACACACAGCTATTCCTGCACAGCTCCCTCTCCTTCCTGTGTGTCACTCACACTACATCACACACAGCTGCTCCTGCACAGCTCCCTCTCCTTCCTGTGTGTCACTCACACTACATCACACACACAGCTACTCCTGCACAGCTCCCTCTCTTTCCTGTGTGTCACTCACACTACATCACACACACAGCTGTTCCTGCACAGCTCCCTCTCCTTCCTGTGTGTCACTCACACTACATCACACACACAGCTATTCCTGCACAGCTCCCTCTCCTTCCTGTGTGTCACTCACACTACATCACACACACACCTGTTCCTGCACAGCTCCCTCTCCTTCCTGTGTGTCACTCACACTACATCACACACACAGCTGTTCCTGCACAGCTCCCTCTCTTTCCTGTGTGTCACTCACACCTACATCACACACAGCTGCTCCTGCACAGCTCCCTCTCCTTCCTGTGTGTCACTCACACTACATCACACACACAGCTATTCCTGCACAGCTCCCTCTCCTTCCTGTGTGTCACTCACACTACATCACACACACAGCTGTTCCTGCACAGCTCCCTCTCCTTCCTGAGTGACACACACTACATCACACACACAGCTATTCCTGCACAGCTCCCTCTCCTTCCTGTGTCACTCACACTACATCACCACACACAGCTACTCCTGCACAGCTCCCTCTCTTTCCTGTGTGTCACTCACACTACATCACACACACAGCTGTTCCTGCACAGCTCCCTCTCCTTCCTGTGTGTCACTCACACTACATCACACACACAGCTGTTCCTGCACAGCTCCCTCTCCTTCCTGAGTGACACACACTACATCACACACAGCTGTTCCTGCACAGCTCCCTCTCCTTCCTGTGTGTCACTCACACTACATCACACACACAGCTGCTCCTGCACAGCTCCCTCTCCTTCCTGTGTGTCACTCACTACATCACACACACAGCTGTTCCTGCACAGCTCCCTCTCCTTCCTGTGTGTCACTCACACTACATCACACACACAGCTGTTCCTGCACAGCTCCCTCTCCTTCGTGAGTGACACACACTACATCACACACACAGCTATTCCTGCACAGCTCCCTCTCCTTCCTGTGTGTCACTCACACTACATCACACACAGCTGCTCCTGCACAGCTCCCTCTCTTTCCTGTGTGTCACTCACACTACATCACACACACACACAGCTGTTCCTGCACAGCTCCCTCTCTTTCCTGAGTGACACACACTACATCACACACACACACACACACACACAGCTGCTCCTGCACAGCTCCCTCTCTTTCCTGAGTGACACTCACACTACATCACACACACAGCTGTTCCTGCACAGCTCCCTCTCTTTCCTGTGTGTCACTCACACTACATCACACACACAGCTGTTCCTGCACAGCTCCCTTTCCTTCCTGAGTGACACTCACACTACATCACACACACAGCTGTTCCTGCACAGCTCCCTCTCCTTCCTGTGTGTCACTCACACTACATCACACACACAGCTGCTCCTGCACAGCTCCCTCTCCTTCCTGTGTGTCACTCACACTACATCACACACAGCTGCTCCTGCACAGCTCCCTCTCCTTCCTGTGTGTCACTCACACTACATCACACACACAGCTGTTCCTGCACAGCTCCCTCTCTTTCCTGTGTGTCACTCACACTACATCACACACACAGCTGTTCCTGCACAGCTCCCTCTCTTTCCTGTGTGTCACTCACACTACATCACACACAGCTGTTCCTGCACAGCTCCCTCTCCTTCCTGAGTGTCACTCACACTACATCACACACAGCTATTCCTGCACAGCTCCCTCTCTTTCCTGAGTGACACACACTACATCACACACACAGCTGTTCCTGCACAGCTCCCTCTCTTTCCTGTGTGTCACTCACACTACATCACACACACAGCTGTTCCTGCACAGCTCCCTCTCCTTCCTGAGTGACACACACTACATCACACACACAGCTATTCCTGCACAGCTCCCTCTCCTTCCTGTGTGTCACTCACACTACATCACACACAGCTGCTCCTGCACAGCTCCCTCTCTTTCCTGTGTGTCACTCACACTACATCACACACAGCTGCTCCTGCACAGCTCCCTCTCCTTCCTGAGTGACACACACTACATCACACACACAGCTATTCCTGCACAGCTCCCTCTCCTTCCTGTGTGTCACTCACACTACATCACACACACAGCTGTTCCTGCACAGCTCCCTCTCTTTCCTGTGTGTCACTCACACTACATCACACACACAGCTGTTCCTGCACAGCTCCCTCTCCTTCCTGAGTGACACTCACACTACATCACACACACAGCTATTCCTGCACAGCTCCCTCTCCTTCCTGAGTGACACACACTACATCACACACACAGCTATTCCTGCACAGCTCCCTCTCTTTCCTGTGTGTCACTCACACTACATCACACACAGCTGCTCCTGCACAGCTCCCTCTCTTTCCTGTGTGTCACTCACACTACATCACACACAGCTGCTCCTGCACAGCTCCCTCTCCTTCCTGAGTGACACACACTACATCACACACACAGCTATTCCTGCACAGCTCCCTCTCTTTCCTGTGTGTCACTCACACTACATCACACACACAGCTGTTCCTGCACAGCTCCCTCTCCTTCCTGAGTGACACTCACACTACATCACACACACAGCTATTCCTGCACAGCTCCCTCTCCTTCCTGTGTGTCACTCACACTACATCACACACACACAGCTGTTCCTGCACAGCTCCCTCTCCTTCCTGAGTGACACTCACACTACATCACACACACAGCTATTCCTGCACAGCTCCCTCTCCTTCCTGTGTGTCACTCACACTACATCACACACACACACAGCTGTTCCTGCACAGCTCCCTCTCCTTCCTGAGTGACACTCACACTACATCACACACACAGCTATTCCTGCACAGCTCCCTCTCCTTCCTGTGTGTCACTCACACTACATCACACACAGCTGCTCCTGCACAGCTCCCTCTCTTTCCTGTGTGTCACTCACACTACATCACACACAGCTGCTCCTGCACAGCTCCCTCTCCTTCCTGAGTGACACACACTACATCACACACACAGCTATTCCTGCACAGCTCCCTCTCTTTCCTGTGTGTCACTCACACTACATCACACACACAGCTGCTCCTGCACAGCTCCCTCTCTTTCCTGTGTGTCACTCACACTACATCACACACACAGCTGTTCCTGCACAGCTCCATCTCTTTCCTGAGTGACACTCACACTACATCACACACACACACACAGCTGCTCCTGCACAGCTCCCTCTCTTTCCTGAGTGACACACACTACATCACACACACAGCTGTTCCTGCACAGCTCCCTTTCCTTCCTGTGTGTCACTCACACTACATCACACACACAGCTATTCCTGCACAGCTCCCTCTCCTTCCTGTGTGTCACTCACACTACATCACACACACAGCTGTTCCTGCACAGTTCCCTCTCCTTCCTGAGTGACACTCACACTACATCACACACACAGCTGTTCCTGCACAGCTCCCTCTCTTTCCTGTGTGTCACTCACACTACATCACACACACAGCTGTTCCTGCACAGCTCCCTCTCCTTCCTGTGTGTCACTCACACTACATCACACACACAGCTGTTCCTGCACAGCTCCCTCTCTTTCCTGTGTGTCACTCACACTACATCACACACAGCTGCTCCTGCACAGCTCCCTCTCTTTCCTGAGTGACACTCACACTACATCACACACACAGCTGTTCCTGCACAGCTCCCTCTCCTTCCTGAGTGACACACACTACATCACACACACAGCTGTTCCTGCACAGCTCCCTCTCCTTCCTGAGTAACACTCACACTACATCACACACACAGCTGTTCCTGCACAGCTCCCTCTCTTTCCTGTGTGTCATTCACACTACATCACACACACAGCTGTTCCTGCACAGCTCCCTCTCTTTCCTGTGTGTCACTCACACTACATCACACACACAGCTATTCCTGCACAGCTCCCTCTCCTTCCTGTGTGTCACTCACACTACATCACACACACAGCTGTTCCTGCACAGCTCCCTCTCTTTCCTGTGTGTCACTCACACTACATCACACACACAGCTGTTCCTGCACAGCTCCCTCTCCTTCCTGAGTGACACTCACACTACATCACACACACAGCTATTCCTGCACAGCTCCCTCTCCTTCCTGAGTGACACACACTACATCACACACACAGCTATTCCTGCACAGCTCCCTCTCCTTCCTGTGTGTCACTCACACTACATCACACACAGCTGCTCCTGCACAGCTCCCTCTCTTTCCTGTGTGTCACTCACACTACATCACACACAGCTGCTCCTGCACAGCTCCCTCTCCTTCCTGAGTGACACACACTACATCACACACACAGTTATTCCTGCACAACTCCCTCTCCTTCCTGTGTGTCACTCACACTACATCACACACACCTGCTCCTGCACAGCTCCCTCTCTTTCCTGTGTGTCACTCACACTACATCACACACACAGCTGCTCCTGCACAGCTCCCTCTCTTTCCTGAGTGACACACACTACATCACACACACAGCTATTCCTGCACAGCTCCCTCTCCTTCCTGAGTGTCACTCACACTACATCACACACAGCTGTTCCTGCACAGCTCCCTCTCCTTCCTGAGTGACACACACTACATCACACACACAGCTATTCCTGCACAGCTCCCTCTCCTTCCTGTGTGTCACTCACACTACATCACACACACCTGCTCCTGCACAGCTCCCTCTCCTTCCTGTGTGTCACTCACACTACATCACACACACAGCTACTCCTGCACAGCTCCCTCTCTTTCCTGTGTGTCACTCACACTACATCACACACACAGCTGTTCCTGCACAGCTCCCTCTCCTTCCTGTGTGTCACTCACACTACATCACACACACAGCTATTCCTGCACAGCTCCCTCTCCTTCCTGTGTGTCACTCACACTACATCACACACACACCTGTTCCTGCACAGCTCCCTCTCCTTCCTGTGTGTCACTCACACTACATCACACACACAGCTGTTCCTGCACAGCTCCCTCTCTTTCCTGTGTGTCACTCACACTACATCACACACAGCTGCTCCTGCACAGCTCCCTCTCCTTCCTGTGTGTCACTCACACTACATCACACACACAGCTATTCCTGCACAGCTCCCTCTCCTTCCTGTGTGTCACTCACACTACATCACACACACAGCTGTTTCTGCACATCTCCCTCTCCTTCCTGAGTGACACACACTACATCACACACACAGCTATTCCTGCACAGCTCCCTCTCCTTCCTGTGTGTCACTCACACTACATCACACACACAGCTACTCCTGCACAGCTCCCTCTCTTTCCTGTGTGTCACTCACACTACATCACACACACAGCTGTTCCTGCACAGCTCCCTCTCTTTCCTGTGTGTCACTCACACTACATCACACACACAGCTGTTCCTGCACAGCTCCCTCTCCTTCCTGAGTGACACACACTACATCACACACAGCTGTTCCTGCACAGCTCCCTCTCCTTCCTGTGTGTCACTCACACTACATCACACACACAGCTGCTCCTGCACAGCTCCCTCTCCTTCCTGTGTGTCACTCACTACATCACACACACAGCTGTTCCTGCACAGCTCCCTCTCCTTCCTGTGTGTCACTCACACTACATCACACACACAGCTGTTCCTGCACAGCTCCCTCTCCTTCCTGAGTGACACACACTACATCACACACACAGCTATTCCTGCACAGCTCCCTCTCCTTCCTGTGTGTCACTCACACTACATCACACACAGCTGCTCCTGCACAACTCCCTCTCTTTCCTGTGTGTCACTCACACTACATCACACACACACACAGCTGTTCCTGCACAGCTCCCTCTCTTTCCTGAGTGACACACACTACATCACACACACACACACAGCTGCTCCTGCACAGCTCCCTCTCTTTCCTGAGTGACACTCACACTACATCACACACACAGCTGTTCCTGCACAGCTCCCTCTCTTTCCTGTCTGTCACTCACACTACATCACACACACAGCTGTTCCTGCACAGCTCCCTTTCCTTCCTGAGTGACACTCACACTACATCACACACACAGCTGTTCCTGCACAGCTCCCTCTCCTTCCTGTGTGTCACTCACACTACATCACACACAGCTGCTCCTGCACAGCTCCCTCTCCTTCCTGTGTGTCACTCACACTACATCACACACACAGCTGTTCCTGCACAGCTCCCTCTCTTTCCTGTGTGTCACTCACACTACATCACACACACAGCTGTTCCTGCACAGCTCCCTCTCTTTCCTGTGTGTCACTCACACTACATCACACACAGCTATTCCTGCACAGCTCCCTCTCTTTCCTGAGTGACACACACTACATCACACACACAGCTGTTCCTGCACAGCTCCCTCTCTTTCCTGTGTGTCACTCACACTACATCACACACACAGCTGTTCCTGCACAGCTCCCTCTCCTTCCTGAGTGACACACACTACATCACACACACAGCTATTCCTGCACAGCTCCCTCTCCTTCCTGTGTGTCACTCACACTACATCACACACAGCTGCTCCTGCACAGCTCCCTCTCTTTCCTGTGTGTCACTCACACTACATCACACACAGCTGCTCCTGCACAGCTCCCTCTCCTTCCTGAGTGACACACACTACATCACACACACAGCTATTCCTGCACAGCTCCCTCTCCTTCCTGTGTGTCACTCACACTACATCACACACACAGCTGTTCCTGCACAGCTCCCTCTCTTTCCTGTGTGTCACTCACACTACATCACACACACAGCTGTTCCTGCACAGCTCCCTCTCCTTCCTGAGTGACACTCACACTACATCACACACACAGCTATTCCTGCACAGCTCCCTCTCCTTCCTGAGTGACACACACTACATCACACACACAGCTATTCCTGCACAGCTCCCTCTCTTTCCTGTGTGTCACTCACACTACATCACACACACAGCTGTTCCTGCACAGCTCCCTCTCCTTCCTGAGTGACACTCACACTACATCACACACACAGCTATTCCTGCACAGCTCCCTCTCCTTCCTGTGTGTCACTCACACTACATCACACACACACAGCTGTTCCTGCACAGCTCCCTCTCCTTCCTGAGTGACACTCACACTACATCACACACACAGCTATTCCTGCACAGCTCCCTCTCCTTCCTGTGTGTCACTCACACTACATCACACACACACACAGCTGTTCCTGCACAGCTCCCTCTCCTTCCTGAGTGACACTCACACTACATCACACACACAGCTATTCCTGCACAGCTCCCTCTCCTTCCTGTGTGTCACTCACACTACATCACACACAGCTGCTCCTGCACAGCTCCCTCTCTTTCCTGTGTGTCACTCACACTACATCACACACAGCTGCTCCTGCACAGCTCCCTCTCCTTCCTGAGTGACACACACTACATCACACACACACACACACACACAGCTGTTCCTGCACAGCTCCCTCTCCTTCCTGAGCGACACACACTACATCACACACACAGCTATTCCTGCACAGCTCCCTCTCCTTCCTGTGTGTCACTCACACTACATCACACACAGCTGCTCCTGCACAGCTCCCTCTCTTTCCTGTGTGTCACTCACACTACATCACACACACAGCTGCTCCTGCACAGCTCCCTCTCCTTCCTGAGTGACACACACTACATCACACACACACAACTATTCCTGCACAGCTCCCTCTCCTTCCTGTGTGTCACTCACACTACATCACACACACAGCTGTTCATGCACAGCTCCCTCTCCTTCCTGAGTGACACACACTACATCACACACAGCTGCTCCTGCACAGCTCCCTCTCCTTCCTGAATGACACTCACACTACATCACACACACAGCTGTTCCTGCACAGCTCCCTCTCTTTCCTGTGTGTCACTCACACTACATCACACACACACACAGCTGTTCCTGCACAGCTCCCTCTCCTTCCTGAGTGACACTCACACTACATCACACACACAGCTATTCCTGCACAGCTCCCTCTCCTTCCTGTGTGTCACTCACACTACATCACACACAGCTGCTCCTGCACAGCTCCCTCTCTTTCCTGTGTGTCACTCACACTACATCACACACAGCTGTTCCTGCACAGCTCCCTCTCCTTCCTGAGTGACACACACTACATCACACACACACACACAGCTGTTCCTGCACAGCTCCCTCTCCTTCCTGAGTGACACACACTACATCACACACACAGCTATTCCTGCACAGCTCCCTCTCCTTCCTGTGTGTCACTCACACTACATCACACACAGCTGCTCCTGCACAGCTCCCTCTCTTTCCTGTGTGTCACTCACACTACATCACACACACAGCTGCTCCTGCACAGCTCCCTCTCCTTCCTGAGTGACACACACTACATCACACACACACAGCTATTCCTGCACAGCTCCCTCTCCTTCCTGAATGACACTCACACTACATCACACACACAGCTGTTCCTGCACAGCTCCCTCTCTTTCCTGTGTGTCACTCACACTACATCACACACACAGCTGTTCCTGCACAGTTCCCTCTCCTTCCTGAATGACACTCACACTACATCACACACACAGCTGTTCCTGCACAGCTCCCTCTCTTTCCTGTGTGTCACTCACACTACATCACACACACAGCTGTTCCTGCACAGCTCCCTCTCTTTCCTGTGTGTCACTCACACTACATCACACACACAGCTGTTCCTGCACAGCTCCCTCTCCTTCCTGTGTGTCACTCACACTACATCACACACACAGCTGTTCCTGCACAGCTCCCTCTCTTTCCTGTGTGTCACTCACACTACATCACACACAGCTATTCCTGCACAGCTCCCTCTCCTTCCTGTGTGTCACTCACACTACATCACACACACTGCTCCTGCACAGCTCCCTCTCTTTCCTGAGTGACACACACTACATCACACACACACACACAGCTGCTCCTGCACAGCTCCCTCTCTTTCCTGAGTGACACACACTACATCACACACACACACACAGCTGCTCCTGCACAGCTCCCTCTCCTTCCTGTGTGTCACTCACACTACATCACACACACAGCTGTTCATGCACAGCTCCCTCTCTTTCCTGTGTGTCACTCACACTACATCACACACAGCTGCTCCTGCACAGTTCCCTCTCTTTCCTGAGTGACACACACTACATCACACACACAGCTATTCCTGCACAGCTCCCTCTCTTTCCTGAGTGACACACACTACATCACACACACACACACACACACACAGCTGCACCTGCACAACTCCCTCTCTTTCCTGAGTGACACACACTACATCACACACACACACACAGCTACTCCTGCACAGCTCCCTCTCTTTCCTGAGTGACACTCACACTACATCACACACACTGCTATTCCTGCACAGCTCCCTCTCCTTCCTGTGTGTCACTCACACTACATCACACACACAGCTGCTCCTGCACAGCTCCCTCTCCTTCCTGTGTGTCACTCACACTACATCACACACACAGCTGCTCCTGCCCAGCTCCCTCTCCTTCCTGAGTGACACACACTACATCACACACACAGCTGTTCCTGCACAGCTCCCTCTCCTTCCTGAGTGACACACACTACATCACACACACAGCTGTTCCTGCACAGCTACCTCTCCTTCCTGTGTGTCACTCACACTACATCACACACACAGCTGTTCCTGCACAGCTCACTCTCCTTCCTGTGTGTCACTCACACTACATCACACACACAGCTGCTCCTGCACAGCTCCCTCTCTTTCCTGAGTGACACACACTACATCACACACACACACACAGCTGCTCCTGCACAGCTCCCTCTCCTTCCTGAGTGACACACACTACATCACACACACAGCTGTTCCTGCACAGCTCCCTCTCCTTCCTGTGTGTCACTCACACTATATCACACACACAGCTACTCCTGCACAGCTACCTCTCCTTCCTGTGTGTCACTCACACTACATCACACACGCAGCTGTTCCTGCACAGCTCCCTCTCTTTCCTGTGTGTCACTCACACTACATCACACACACAGCTGTTCCTGCACAGCTCCCTCTTCTTCCTGAGTGACACACACTACATCACACACACAGCTGCTCTTGCACAGCTCCCTCTCCTTCCTGTGTGTCACTCACACTACATCACACACACAGCTGCTCCTGCACAGCTCCCTCTTCTTCCTGAGTGACACACACTACATCACACACACAGCTGCTCCTGCACAGTTCCCTCTCCTTCCTGTGTGTCACTCACACTACATCACACACACACAACTGTTCCTGCACAGCTCCCTCTCCTTCCTGAGTGACACACACTACATCACACACACAGCTGTTCCTGCACAGCTCCCTCTCCTTCCTGTGTGTCACTCACACTACATCACACACACAGCTGTTCCTGCACAGCTCCCTCTCCTTCCTGAGTGACACACACTACATCACACACACAGCTGTTCCTGCACAGCTCCCTCTCCTTCCTGTGTGTCACTCACACTACATCACACACACAGCTGTTCCTGCACAGCTCCCTCTCCTTCCTGTGTGTCACTGACACTACATCACACACACAGCTGTTCCTGCACAGCTCCCTCTCCTTCCTGAGTGACACACACTACATCACACACACAGCTGTTCCTGCACAGCTCCCTCTCCTTCCTGTGTGTCACTCACACTACATCACACACAGCTGCTCCTGCACAGCTCCCTCTCTTTCCTGTGTGTCACTCACACTACATCACACACACAGCTGCTCCTGCACAGCTCCCTCTCCTTCCTGAGTGACACACACTACATCACACACACACAACTATTCCTGCACAGCTCCCTCTCCTTCCTGTGTGTCACTCACACTACATCACACACACAGCTGTTCATGCACAGCTCCCTCTCCTTCCTGAGTGACACACACTACATCACACACAGCTGCTCCTGCACAGCTCCCTCTCCTTCCTGAATGACACTCACACTACATCACACACACAGCTGTTCCTGCACAGCTCCCTCTCTTTCCTGTGTGTCACTCACACTACATCACACACACACACACAGCTGTTCCTGCACAGCTCCCTCTCCTTCCTGAGTGACACTCACACTACATCACACACACAGCTATTCCTGCACAGCTCCCTCTCCTTCCTGTGTGTCACTCACACTACATCACACACAGCTGCTCCTGCACAGCTCCCTCTCTTTCCTGTGTGTCACTCACACTACATCACACACAGCTGTTCCTGCACAGCTCCCTCTCCTTCCTGAGTGACACACACTACATCACACACACACACACAGCTGTTCCTGCACAGCTCCCTCTCCTTCCTGAGTGACACACACTACATCACACACACAGCTATTCCTGCACAGCTCCCTCTCCTTCCTGTGTGTCACTCACACTACATCACACACAGCTGCTCCTGCACAGCTCCCTCTCTTTCCTGTGTGTCACTCACACTACATCACACACACAGCTGCTCCTGCACAGCTCCCTCTCCTTCCTGAGTGACACTCACACTACATCACACACACACAGCTATTCCTGCACAGCTCCCTCTCCTTCCTGTGTGTCACTCACACTACATCACACACACAGCTGTTCATGCACAGCTCCCTCTCCTTCCTGAATGACACTCACACTACATCACACACACAGCTGTTCCTGCACAGCTCCCTCTCTTTCCTGTGTGTCACTCACACTACATCACACACACAGCTGTTCCTGCACAGTTCCCTCTCCTTCCTGAATGACACTCACACTACATCACACACACAGCTGTTCCTGCACAGCTCCCTCTCTTTCCTGTGTGTCACTCACACTACATCACACACACAGCTGTTCCTGCACAGCTCCCTCTCTTTCCTGTGTGTCACTCACACTACATCACACACACAGCTGTTCCTGCACAGCTCCCTCTCCTTCCTGTGTGTCACTCACACTACATCACACACACAGCTGTTCCTGCACAGCTCCCTCTCTTTCCTGTGTGTCACTCACACTACATCACACACAGCTATTCCTGCACAGCTCCCTCTCCTTCCTGTGTGTCACTCACACTACATCACACACACTGCTCCTGCACAGCTCCCTCTCTTTCCTGAGTGACACACACTACATCACACACACACACACAGCTGCTCCTGCACAGCTCCCTCTCTTTCCTGAGTGACACACACTACATCACACACACACACACAGCTGCTCCTGCACAGCTCCCTCTCCTTCCTGTGTGTCACTCACACTACATCACACACACAGCTGTTCATGCACAGCTCCCTCTCTTTCCTGTGTGTCACTCACACTACATCACACACAGCTGCTCCTGCACAGTTCCCTCTCTTTCCTGAGTGACACACACTACATCACACACACAGCTATTCCTGCACAGCTCCCTCTCTTTCCTGAGTGACACACACTACATCACACACACACACACACACAGCTGCACCTGCACAACTCCCTCTCTTTCCTGAGTGACACACACTACATCACACACACACACACACACAGCTACTCCTGCACAGCTCCCTCTCTTTCCTGAGTGACACTCACACTACATCACACACACTGCTATTCCTGCACAGCTCCCTCTCCTTCCTGTGTGTCACTCACACTACATCACACACACAGCTGCTCCTGCACAGCTCCCTCTCCTTCCTGTGTGTCACTCACACTACATCACACACACAGCTGCTCCTGCCCAGCTCCCTCTCCTTCCTGAGTGACACACACTACATCACACACACAGCTGTTCCTGCACAGCTCCCTCTCCTTCCTGAGTGACACACACTACATCACACACACAGCTGTTCCTGCACAGCTTCCTCTCCTTCCTGTGTGTCACTCACACTACATCACACACACAGCTGTTCCTGCACAGCTCACTCTCCTTCCTGTGTGTCACTCACACTACATCACACACACAGCTGCTCCTGCACAGCTCCCTCTCTTTCCTGAGTGACACACACTACATCACACACACACACACAGCTGCTCCTGCACAGCTCCCTCTCCTTCCTGAGTGACACACACTACATCACACACACAGCTGTTCCTGCACAGCTCCCTCTCCTTCCTGTGTGTCACTCACACTATATCACACACACAGCTACTCCTGCACAGCTACCTCTCCTTCCTGTGTGTCACTCACACTACATCACACACACAGCTGTTCCTGCACAGCTCCCTCTCTTTCCTGTGTGTCACTCACACTACATCACACACACAGCTGTTCCTGCACAGCTCCCTCTTCTTCCTGAGTGACACACACTACATCACACACACAGCTGCTCTTGCACAGCTCCCTCTCCTTCCTGTGTGTCACTCACACTACATCACACACACAGCTGCTCCTGCACAGCTCCCTCTTCTTCCTGAGTGACACACACTACATCACACACACAGCTGCTCCTGCACAGTTCCCTCTCCTTCCTGTGTGTCACTCACACTACATCACACACACACAACTGTTCCTGCACAGCTCCCTCTCCTTCCTGAGTGACACACACTACATCACACACACAGCTGTTCCTGCACAGCTCCCTCTCCTTCCTGTGTGTCACTCACACTACATCACACACACAGCTGTTCCTGCACAGCTCCCTCTCCTTCCTGAGTGACACACACTACATCACACACACAGCTGTTCCTGCACAGCTCCCTCTCCTTCCTGTGTGTCACTCACACTACATCACACACACAGCTGTTCCTGCACAGCTCCCTCTCCTTCCTGAGTGACACACACTACATCACACACACAGCTGTTCCTGCACAGCTCCCTCTCCTTCCTGTGTGTCACTCACACTACATCACACACACAGCTGTTCCTGCACAGCTCCCTCTCCTTCCTGTGTGTCACTCACACTACATCACACACACACACAGCTGTTCCTGCACAGCTCCCTCTCCTTCCTGTGTGTCACTCACACTACATCACACACAGCTGCTCCTGCACAGCTCCCTCTCTTTCCTGTGTGTCACTCACACTACATCACACACACAGCTGTTCCTGCACAGCTCCCTCTCCTTCCTGTGTGTCACTCACACTACATCACACACAGCTGTTCCTGCACATCTCCCTCTCCTTCCTGTGTGTCACTCACACTACATCACACACAACTGCTCCTGCACAGCTCTCTCCTCCCTGTGTGTCACTCACTACATCACACACACAGCTGCTCCTGCACAGCTCTCGCTCTCCTCTCTGTGTGTCACTCACACTACATCACACACACAGCTGCTCCTGCACAGCTCCCTCTCCCACTACATCACACACAATGGTTTCTGCATATCTGTCACACCTTCCTAAGTATTCCCCAGACTCTGTGTGTCAGGGCAGGCAACTAGCAGACATGGTCAGTATTAATGTCAGGGCAGGCAACTAGCAAATGTCAGTATTAAGGTCAGGGCAGGCAACTAGCAGACATGGTTGGTATTAAGGTCAGGGCAGGCAACTAGCAGACATGGTCGGTATTAAGGTCAGGACAGGCAACTAGCAGACATGGGCAGTATTAAGGTCAGGGCAGGCAACTAGCAAATGTCAGTATTAAGGTCAGGGCAGGCAACTAGCAGACATGTTCGGTAGTAAGGTCAGGACAGGCAACTAGCAGACATGTTCAGTATTAAGGTCAGGGCAGGCAACTATCAGACATGGTCAGTAGTAAGGTCAGGGCAGGCAAGTAGCAGACATGTTCAGTATTAAGGTCAGGGCAGGCAACTATCAGACATGATCGGTGTCAAGGCTTAGAGCAGATGAGTTTCAAGGCTGAGATTAGGGCAGCAGACAATGGGTCTGAGTTGGACGGATGTCTGTCCATGGACATAAACGGAGAGTTTTTACATACAGCACCCCCAAACGGCCACAGCATGTTAATCGTGCTGCGGCTTAGGGGGCACTACGACCATCGTCACAGGCAGGGATCTGCACATGCGCAGTACAGATACCCCGTATGCGCAAATCGACAAAAACTGGAGTTGTACGTAAACCGTCTGGCTTGCATAAAACTCTGAATTAGGCCCATGGTCAATATCGTGGCTGAGCTCAGGGTAGATAGACAGAGGGCCCGATTCATAGATGCACACCAGCCCAAATGTTGAATAGGGGGAGGGGATTTGTGGGTGCGACCAGGAGCGCAGAGAAGCTTTGGGAACGGGTACTAATTACCCGGGCCTGGGCTTGTTGGAAAGGCCTGGGTCCACCGTCTCCTTCTTACCTGCAGCAGCCGGGCTGTGGTGGGTTCAGTGAGGCTGCTGTCGCTGTGCTCAGCCGCAGTCTCCTCCCAGCACGATGTTTACGTGGGGAGTGACCCCGCCCCCCCTGGATCTTCCCCCACGGCAGTATAGTATTTTTTTGTAAGGGGCATGACTACACGTTATGATTAGGTAACGTCCCTACAGTACCCAGGCCTGGTACCACTCTCCATGGCCTTGGGTGGCACTACAGGGTTGTAGTTGGAGAGACAGTGGGGGGCAGGGCGGTGGCACCAGCTCATAGTGCTGAAGGATGTCTTTCCCCACCTTCACATCCCTGTGCCCCCTTTGTGCGTCATCTCTTTCCTTCTCTCCCCATTTGTCTCACTCTTTCATCTCTGTTCTCCTCCTTCCCCCATCTCTCTCATCTCTATCCCTTCCCCTGTCAGGGGAGGGGGCACTGCAATCATGGGGGTGGGGAGATTGCGTGAGGCCACATTTGGGGGAGGCTGTCTTCTCAAGGCGCTAACAGCGATGGTTGGCGGAGAAGTGAGGCTGTGGCTAGCAGGCAGCCAGTGAGAGCTGTGTGGGAAGGGAGGGGGTGTGGCCTCATTGCAGCTATCTAATGTGCTGCTGCCAGACACATCTTGCAACATTATATAATAAAATGAATGCTGACGTTGCTTCTTTGTATTTGTTTCAGCATTAGATCTGGTTTGTGTGTCCCATATATCCTTTTGGCAATCGCATTAACCCTTGACACGCAGGAGTTCCTGGCAGCATCCAATTATTGGTAAGCATATCTGGCTTGAAGGGAAAGGCGGTGAAGGAATTGGTTCTGGTTATAGACCAGTGTTTCCCAACTCCAGTCCTCAGGGACCCCTAACAGTGCATGTTTTCCAGATCTCCTTAGTACATATAGGACAGGTTTAGTATATTTTTTGGTTTATGCTGGACCTGTCTCTGAGCAGGATATACACTGAAATGCCAAAACTCATGGTGTAGATGCCTAGTATCGTGTAGGACCCCCTCTAGCCCCTGCAAAGTGCAGCAACTTGACGTGGCAATAATTCCACAAGTGGACGGAAGACAAATGGAAACATGTTGACCCATGCCATCTGGATAGTTCCCGGATATTTGTAGGGGCGGGATCTATGGTGCAAATGGACCTCTCCACCAAGTCCCATAAATACTCAATTGGGTTCATGTCAGGTGAACATGGTGACCACACAATTCGTCAGAACTCTCCAGAATGCTCCTCGAACCAATTCTAGATAACTTGGGACCGATGACACAGTGCATTATACTGCTGGAATATACCTTCGTTGTGGGGATACATGAAGTCCATGAAGAGCTGCGAATGGTCATCAAGCAATGCAACGAAGCAGTTACCAGTCAATGACTTGTTCAGGTGGACCAGCTGACCCAACCCACGCCACATGAACACACCCCACACCATTATGGAACCACCACCAGCCTGCACGGTGCCTTGTTGACAAATGGGGTCCATGGTCTTCTGGGGTCTGCGCCTCACCCGAACCCTACCATCAGCCTGAAACAACTGGAACTGTGACTCATCAGACCACGCCCCATGTTACCAGTCCTCCAGGGTCCAATTAGTGATGTCATGAGCCCAGGTGAGGCGCTGTGTCTAGTGTCGTAGTGTTAACAGGGGCACTCTGGTGGGTCTTCTGCTCCCATATTCCATGGAAACTAAAGAACGCTGCTATGACCTGCTGGATAGGAGACTGGTACATCCTGCATTGAATGTGGGTGTGATTTGAGCCAGTGTCGCTTGTCTGTTACACGGGCAATTCTGGCTAGACGCTGCTGGTCACAATCATAAAACACCCGTGGTCGGCCACTGCGCTGTCCACGTTGGGTGGTAATACCTTCCATGAGGTATTCCCTTGACACACGTGACACCGTAGATCGATGAGTGTTGAATGTTTGCATAACTTCGGAAATGGAATGTCCCAACCGTCGGGCGCCCACTATCATGCCCCATCCAACTCTGATAATTCACATCGCCTTGCCATGAGCAGCCTAGCCAGTGTTCATACTGACTAACAAGAGGTCAGATTACAACTGATGCAGGTCTGGGCATTTCCAAGATGTCACAGTACGATGACTCCACCTACCATTACCTTTACGTACTGCTGACTTATGACACTTCAGTATATAGGCGACATAGCGAATGTATCCATCTCTACGTATCTCTCGGACGGGTCTTGGACGTTTTCCTGCGTACATGAAATGGGCGTACTTAGGGAGGGAACCGCCGCCAGGGAGCGTCATGGCGAAACGCCACAGTTGCGTCCTATTCTGAGTCATTTGTTTGTCAAGGTTGGCGCCAATTTCAAGTGTAAAAGATGTGAAAGAGGCTCAGGCCCAGCGCCTGTTGTATCCAGTGATGGGGTGTGTACCTCCCCCTTGCCCACGGGCTACCAACCCCTCTTACTCCATGGTGTCTGACAGTTCAGGGGGCCTATTTATCAAATACTATTTGCAGGATATCCCCCCGAATGTAATATCTGCCCCTATCCTTCCATTTCCAACAGCAGGAGCAGCCCCCATAGAGGATACGTAACCCCTCCAGCACTGCAGCCTCGGTACAGAGCTACGCTGCCATACATTTATACAGCCCGTTGTTGCAGAGTGTCACTATATTAGGGAGAGGGCGCCTTTGGAGATGTCTCAGTGCAATGGGCATCTGGTGTTTTCTCCTTCCTTACAGAGTGGTATAATGAAGAAACACAGCGCCACCTTCTGTCGCCAAATGGTCAGGGCAACTATTCATCTATTCCTAGGATCAACACTGCAATAAATACGCTGTTTGGAAGACAGGCCCCAAGACCTCCTACTATTTCCCCTACACCTTTATCGTGGGTCCAGTTAAGGCAAACTACACTATGTAGACAAAAGTGATTGGACACTGACAGCTAATAGGTCACTGAGATGTTATTGGCGTCAGTACTGTGTAGGTCACCACGTGCAGTGATTACTGCAGACACCCTTCTTGGCAAACTGTCCACAACTTCCTGGACAGCAGCAGGCGGTATGTTCTGCCATTCTGCCTTATGTACAGTGACCAACTGTGACACTGAAGTAGGGTGGGTCGGCCTAGAATGCACACGTCTCACCAATTTGTCCGAGAGGTTCTCAATGTGGTTAAGATCTGGACTCTGAGCTGGCCAGTCCATCCTGGTTACCAAGTTTTCTGTATACCAGTCCAGCGTCACCTCGTATACATGACAGGTGACATTGTCGTCCTGATAGAAACGTGTTGTTTCCGTAGAACCGCCACAATGTAGGGGAGCACAGAGTTATCGAGAGCGTCTCCATACTTCTCTGAGTTAATGTGTATCACAACTAGTGGACCCTTACAAACCAGCTTGTGTGGGGGTGTCCAATCACTTTTGTCTACATAGTGTAGTTATAATTAGCACTTTTAGGGGGAATTACAGGTCTGGGAGGACAAATATTAGAGGTATTGGAGTGTCCTGAGTCTAAGCTCCGGGATAGCACCTTCCCTGTCCCTCATTCTCCAGTGCATGAGAATCCTCAGAAGACCTCATGTATCATCTGCTCTAAGCTGTGTCAACCCCCCGGACCACTGATGGCCTCGGTCCCTGGCTATGACCATCAGCCACAATACTCCGACAATAGCAACACTCTGATATAACACTGCGGACTCAGCAATTCTACTAAATGTCAGAATGCCTCACCTGCAGCATTACACAGCAGCAGCAGACTCTACCATTTATATACATATATATTGAAGGTATTTTTAGGGTTCATAGTGTTCTGTGAGGAGACTATCCTTCTGATTGGTTGTCTTCCAAGCTTTGCATCATTATTATTATGCATTATTAAGGGGTCTGCAGCACCTCACAAGGTACACAGAGCCCGTTTGAAGTGTTGTAGAGAGGTGGAGAGTCTGATAGGGAGAGGGCGAGAGTTCCAGAGGTAGGGAGCAGCACGGGAAACATCTTCGAGGTGGAAGTGGGAGGAAGTAATTAGTTCGCAGGAGAAGCATTTGAGTGAAGTGGGCGGACAGGAGAGTGAAGGAAGATGAGGTCAGAGATGTAAATGGAATTGGGTTCTAAAAGGGAAGGGGAGCCCGTGTAGGGCTTGTAGGAGAAGGGAGGCAGATGTAGAGCATTTGGAGAGGAAGATGAGCCGATCAGCAGCATTGAGGACAGACTATAGAGGAGAGAGATGGGAGTCAGGGAGGCCAGATAGGAAGATGTTACAGTAGTCTAATCTAGTGGATGACCAGTGAGTGGATGAGGGTCTTTGTTGCCTCCAGGGTGGGAAAGGGTCTGATCCTGGATATATTTTTGAGATGGAAATGGCAGGACTGTGGGCCCGATTCACTATGGATCGCTACTGCGAAAATATGCTAATATTTGCAATGGTAAAGCCAGCATAGAGACACCCACTACTGCTATCTCACATCTGTAATACCTCACAGTCCTGTGTATACATCTGTAACATCAGTCACAGCTCAGCCAGCATAGAGACACCCATTACTGCTATCTCACATCTGTAATACCTCACAGTCCTGTGTATACATCTGTAACATCAGCCACAGCTCAGCCAGCATAGAGACGCCCACTACTGCTATCTCACATCTGTAATACCTCACAGTCCTGTGTATACATCTGTAACATCAGCCACATCTCAGCCAGCATAGAGACACCCACTACTGCTATCTCCCATCTGTAATACCTCACAGTCCTGTGTATACATCTGTAACATCATCCACAGCTCAGCCAGCATAGAGACCCCACTACCGCTATATCACATCTGTAATACCTCACAGTCCTGTGTATACATCTGTAACATCAGCCACAGTTCAACCAGCATAGAGACCCCACTACCGCTATATCACATCTGTAATACCTCAAAGTCCTGTGTATACATCTGTAACATCAGCCACAGCACATCCAGCATAGAGACGCCCACTACCGCTATCTCACATCTGTAATACCTCACAGTCCTGTGTATACATCTGTAACATCAGCCACAGCACATCCAGCATAGAGACGCCCACTACTGCTATCTCACATCTGTAATACCTCACAGTCCTGTGTATACATCTGTAACATCAGCCACAGCTCAACCAGCATAGAGACCCCACTACCGCTATATCACATCTGTAATACCTCACAGTCCTGTGTATACATCTGTAACATCAGCCACAGCACAGCCAGCATAGAGACACCCACTACTGCTATCTCACATCCGTAATACCTCACAGTAATGTGTATACATCTGTAACATCAGCCACAGCTCAGCCAGCATAGAGACACCCACTACTGCTATCTCACATCTGTAATACCTCACAGTCCTGTATATACATCTGTAACATCAGCCACAGCACAGCCAGCATAGAGACACCCACTACTGCTATCTCACATCCGTAATACCTCACAGTAATGTGTATACATCTGTAACATCAGCCACAGCTCAGCCAGCATAGAGACACCCACTACTGCTATCTCACATCTGTAATACCTCACAGTCCTGTGTATACATCTGTAACATCAGCCACAGCTCAGCCAGCATAGAGACACCCACTACTGCTATCTCACATCTGTAATACCTCACAGTCCTGTGTATACATCTGTAACATCAGCCACAGCACAGCCAGCATAGAGACGCCCACTACCGCTATCTCACATCTGTAATACCTCACAGTCCTGTGTATACATCTGTAACATCAGCCACAGCTCAACCAGCATAGAGACGCCACTACCGCTATATCACATCTGTAATACCTCACAGTCCTGTGTATACATCTGTAACATCAGCCACAGCACATCCAGCATAGAGACGCCCACTACCGCTATCTCACATCTGTAATACCTCACAGTCCTGGGTATACATCTGTAACATCAGCCACAGTACATCCAGCATAGAGACGCCCACTACTGCTATCTCACATCTGTAATACCTCACAGTCCTGTGTATACATCTGTAACATCAGCCACAGCTCAACCAGCATAGAGACCCCACTACCGCTATATCACATCTGTAATACCTCACAGTAATGTGTATACATCTGTAACATCAGCCACAGCTCAGCCAGCATAGAGACACCCACTACTGCTATCTCACATCTGTAATACCTCACAGTCCTGTGTATACATCTGTAACATCAGCCACAGCTCAGCCAGCATAGAGACACCCACTACTGCTATCTCACATCTGTAATACCTCAGTCCTGTGTATACATCTGTAACATCAGCCACAGCACAGCCAGCATAGAGACGCCCACTACCGCTATCTCACATCTGTAATACCTCACAGTCCTGTGTATACATCTGTAACATCAGCCACAGCTCAACCAGCATAGAGACGCCACTACCGCTATATCACATCTGTAATACCTCAGAGTCCTGTGTATACATCTGTAACATCAGCCACCGCTCAGCCAGCATAGAGACACCCACTACTGCTATCTCACATCTGTAATACCTCACAGTCCTGTGTATACATCTGTAACATTATCCACAGCACAGCCAGCATAGAGACACCCACTACTGCTATCTCCCATCTGTAATACCTCACAGTCCTGTGTATACATCTGTAACATCAGCCACCGCTCAGCCAGCATAGAGACACCTACTACTGCTATCTCACATCTGTAATACCTCACAGTCCTGTGTATACATCTGTAACATCAGCCACAGCACATCCAGCATAGAGACGCCCACTACCGCTATCTCACATGTGTAATACCTCACAGTCCTGTGTATACATCTGTAACATCAGCCACAGCACATCCAGCATAGAGACGCCCACTACCGCTATCTCACATCTGTAATACCTCACAGTCCTGTGTATACATCTGTAACATCAGCCACAGCACAGCCAGCATAGAGACGCCCACTACTGCTATCTCACGTCTGTGATACCTCACAGTCCTGTGTATACATCTGTAACATCAGCCACAGCTCAGCCAGCATAGAGACACCCACTACTGCTATCTCACATCTGTAATACCTCACAGTCCTGTGTATACATCAGTAACATCAGCCACAGCACAGCCAGCATAGAGACGCCCACTACCGCTATCTCACATCTGTAATACCTCACAGTCCTGTGTATACATCAGTAACATCAGTCACCGCTCAGCCAGCATAGAGACACCCACTACTGCTATCTCACATCTGTAATACCTCACAGTCCTGTGTATACATCTGTAACATCAGCAACAGCACAGCCAGCATAGAGACACCCACTACTGCTATCTCACATCTGTAATACCTCACAGTCCTGTATATACATCTGTAACATCAGCCACAGCACAGCCAGCATAGAGACACCCACTACTGCTATCTCACATCCGTAATACCTCACAGTCCTGTGTATACATCTGTAACATCAGCCACAGCACAGCCAGCATAGAGACACCACTACTGCTATCTCACATCTGTAATACCACACAGTCCTGTGTATACATCTGTAACATCAGCCACAGCTCAGCCAGCATAGAGACACCCACTACTGCTATCTCACATCTGTAATAGCTCACAGTCCTGTATATACATCTGTAACATCAGCCACAGCACAGCCAGCATAGAGACACCCACTACTGCTAACTCACATCTGTAATACCACAAATTGCTGTGTATACATCAGTAACATCAGCCACAGCTCAGCCAGCATAGAGACACCCACTACTGCTATCTCACATCTGTAATACCTCAGTCCTGTGTATACATCTGTAACATCAGCCACAGCACAGCCAGCATAGAGACGCCCACTACTGCTATCTCACATCTGTAATACCTCACAGTCCTGTGTATACATCTGTAACATCAGCCACAGCACAGCCAGCATAGAGACGCCCACTACTGCTATCTCACATCTGTAATACCTCACAGTCCTGTGTATACATCAGAAACATCAGTCACAGCACAGCCAGCATAGAGACGCCCACTACTGCTATCTCACATCTGTAATACCTCACAGACCTGTGTATACATCTGTAACATCAGCCACAGCACAGCCAGCATAGAGACGCCCACTACCGCTATCTCACATCTGTAATACCTCACAGTCCTGTGTATACATCTGTAACATCTTCCACAGCTCAGCCAGCATAGAGACACCCACTACTGCTATCTCACATCTGTAATACCTCACAGTCCAGTGTATACATCTGTAACATCAGCCACAGGACAGCCAGCATAGAGACACCCACTACTGCTATCTCACATCTGTAATACCTCACAGTCCTGTGCATACATCTGTAACATCAGCCACAGCACAGCCAGCATAGACACCACTACTGCTATATCACATCTGTAATACCTCACAGTCCTGTGTTTACATCTGTAACATCAGACACAGCTCAGCCAGCATAGAGAAACCCACTACTGCTATCTCACATCTGTAATATCTCACAGTCCTGTGTATACATCTGTAACATAAGCCACAGCTCAGCCAGCATAGAGACGCCCACTACTCCTATCTCACATCTGTAATACCTCACAGTCCTGTGTATACATCTGTAACATCAGCCACAGCACAGCCAGCATAGACACCACTACTGCTATATCACATCTGTAATACCTCACAGTCCTGTGTATACATCAGTAACATCAGTCACAGCACAGCCAGCATAGAGACGCCCACTACTGCTATCTCACATCTGTAATACCTCACAGTCCTGTGTATACAACTGTAACATCAGCCACAGCACAGCCAGCATAGAGACACCCACTACCGCTATCTCACATCTGTAATACCTCACAGTCCTGCGTATACATCTCTAACATCAGCCACAGCTCAGCCAGCATAGAGACGCCCACTACTGCTATCTCACATCTGTAATACCTCAAAGTCCTGTGTATACATCTGTAACATCAGCCACAGCACAGCCAGCATAGAGACACCCACTACTGCTATCTCACATCTGTAATACCTCACAGTCCTGCGTATACATCAGTAACATCAGCCACAGCACTGCCAGCATAGAGACGCCCACTACTGCTACCTCACATCTGTAATACCTCACAGTCCTGCGTATACATCTGTAACATCAGCCACAGAACAGCCAGCATAGAGACACCCACTACTGCTATCTCACATCTGTAATACCTCACAGTCCTGTATATACATCTGTAACATCAGCCACAGCACAGCCAGCATAGAGACACCCACTACTGCTATCTCACATCTGTAATACCTCACAGTCCTGTGTTTACATCTGTAACATCAGCCACAGCACAGCCAGCATAGAGACGCCCACTACTGCTTTCTCACATCTGTAATACCTCACAGTCCTGCGTATACATCTGTAACATCAGCCACAGAACAGCCAGCATAGAGACGCCCACTACTGCTATCTCACACCTGTAATACCTCACAGTCCTGTGTATACATCTGTAACATCATCCACAGCACAGCCAGCATAGAGACACCCACTACTGCTATCTCTCATCCGTAATACCTCACAGCCCTGTGTATACGTCTGTAACATCAGCCACAGCTCAGCCAGCATAGAGACGCCCACTACTGCTTTCTCACATCTGTAATACCTCACAGTCCTGTGTATACATCTGTAACATCATCCACAGCACAGCCAGCATAGAGACACCCACTACTGCTATCTCACATCTGTAATACCTCACAGTCCTGTGTATACATCTGTAACATCATCCACAGCACAGCCAGCATAGAGACACCCACTACTGCTATCTCACATCTGTAATACCTCACAGTCCTGTGTATACATCAGTAACATCAGCCACAGCTCAGCCAGTATAGAGGCGCCCACTACTGCTATCTCTCATCTGTAATACCTCACAGTCCTGTATATACATCTGTAACATCATCCACAGCACAGCCAGCATAGAGACACCCACTACTGCTATCTCACATCTGTAATACCTCACAGTCCTGTGTATACATCAGTAACATCAGCCACAGCTCAGCCAGTATAGAGGCGCCCACTACTGCTATCTCTCATCTGTAATACCTCACAGTCCTGTGTGTACATCTGTAACATCAGCCACAGCACAGCCAGCATAGAGACGCCCACTACTGCTATATCACATCTGTAATACCTCACAGTCCTGTGTATACATCTGTAACATCAGCCACAGCACAGCCAGCATAGAGACACCCGCTACTGCTATCTCACATCTGTAATACCTCACAGTCCTGTGTATACATCTGTAACATCAGCCACAGCACAGCCAGCATAGAGACGCCCACTACTGCTATATCACATCTGTAACACCTCACAGTCCTGTGTATACATCGGTTGCATGGAGTAACATCGGTCCCTCATGCACAATTACAACAGCCCTGACCTGTCTCAGAAATTACAACTCTCATCGCACACAGGGCCTGATTCAGAGCCGGACGCTCTGACCAGAGCGCTCGCTCTGAATCAGGGCCCTCCTACCTAAACTTGGAGCGGCTTCCTGGCCGCTCGCATAGCTGTGGATGACCACCCACAGCATATGCGAGCGGCCAAAAAGATGGTCACAATGGTCAAGACCATCGCAACCATCGGGCTCGCGACGAGACCCTGCAGTAGGGTCTCGCTGTCGCAAGCCCAGGAGTGATTTTGGCTCTATCAGAGCCAAAATCACTCCCACTGGCATCACTAGTGATGGCAGTGGGGCCGGACCCAGACGGTAGTAGTTCCCATGGGAACGCCTCCATCTGGCAGCCACGCCCCCGGCACGCCCACAAAAGAGGGCGTGCTGTCACTCACCATCGACAGCACGCACCCTTTGGTGCGAGACCCCAAGCGACTGATTCCCCGTCGCTCGCCGGGTCTCGCGCATGCGCACGGCGGAGCTCCCTCCATCGTGCGCATGCGCACCATCGACCCGCTCCCGAGCGGGTCAGAATCAGTCCCACAGTGAGTACTTATATGGCAATCAACGTCTTGCTTGCCCAAATTAAGTGGTGTGGGGTTGTGTTGCAATTACCTGAGAGGTGAGGTTCCCTACTTGAGTAAATCCAAATTCTTTAAATTTATAACTTACTTTTATTTGGACAAATTACAACAGTTTTTTTATTAGTACAATCAGATTTATCTTTCACTGCCAACAAAACAAATGGTTCATTAGATACAATCACTGTAACATTAGTTCACACAAATGAACAATAACACATTCTTATTTTTATTTTTCAGGAAATAAACTGGAACCCACAGCTGCAGCTTTTCATCGGAACCCTGTCAGTAAAATAATGAGGGAATCCAACACCACATACAATAATGACCAATTAAACACTGAATAAGTATTATTATTAACCCTCTCTATATGGCCATGCAATAAACTACCTTATGCAATAAACTACCTTATATGTCCGTTTTCCAATATTATATTTTTATTTTACCGCTCTTTATAGTTTTTAAACCGGTTTTCTGAGCTCACTACTTTACCAACGTTCAGAACTATTTTCAGTTTGGTGCACAAAGCGTTGCCCGGGTTGCTGAACATCCATAAGCCTATAGTGTACGTTATAAAGCAATGGGCCTGATTCAGAGCCGCTCGTAAGCGGCCGTACGCTCGTTCAGAGCGATGTTCGCCCATCTGCGCATGTGTACGGTTTGTAATACGCATGCGCGAACCAGTCAGTGTGGCCGAAAATCATTTGTTCGCTATATAGCGAATGCTTGCTATTTTGAGTGACAGGAGGAGGCGTATGTGGGTGATAACAGGGGAAGGTGCTTGAAAACGGGGAGTGGAGATCAGAACGCAGGCGTGCTTTAAGGTCAAAACGGGCGTTTTATGGGTGTGCATAATTAATACAGCAGCGTCATTGACCACGTCACTGGGTTGTTTTATAGTCAGAACTGCTTGCTGTATAGTGGTAGGAAAAACCAGCCACAAGAATAGCGAGCAGTTCATACGCTGATCGATGTACTTGATTAATCTAATAAATAGCGGATATGACGTATGATGCGAGCGGCCAGGGGGCGTATTTTTCAAATAAATGACCACAAGTTTTGTTCGCTCGTTCAGACATAGAGGCGTCAACAGACCGCAAAGAGCGAACGGTTCATTTGAATAGCCACCCCCTTTTTCTGAACGAGCGAGCGCAAATAGCGTCCGGCTCTGAATCAGACCCAATGTTCTCTATTTCAGCCCCTTATTCTATTGTAATTGAAGTCTCCTTCATAGTAATTCTCTCTTTATCTTAATGCAGGTGTTTAGCTGAGATATTACCGGCAGACTGACTAGTTTCAAAGTAATGTGTAACAATATCCCTTTCTAGTGATGACTTCACTGTAGCAAAGATGTATCAATTAGCAAGAAAGTTATTTGTATCTACAGTATTTCATTTATGTGTCCTCTCTGCTCTCCTTGAGGTTGTGTTTAGTAAAACTGACTGTCTTGGTAGTATAAATCCTTTATTCATTCCCAGTATCAGCCTCTATAATTCCTGCAGTTGCTATGCGCATCTGTCCTGCGCAGCAGTAGTATAATAACTCCTGGCTGGTCTATGCTTCTGTTCCTGAGCTCACTTAATAGTGTATATGGGGGATCACTTGCAAAGGCTCAGGGGAGTATATATATATATAATGAGGCAGTGTTGCTTAGTATTGTGCTCGGTAGCAGTTGAGATCGGTGAGCGCTCGTGTGGGAGGTATGTATCAGACGCTCCTTACTACCACCATCACGCCTCCGGTCCGCCCTTCAGTCGATCATCTTCTCGGGCTCTGATTCCAATTCAGAGCTGCACCCGGGCCGCACCTTCCTGGGACACACCTCTGGCAGTCGAGTTGAAGCCGGAAGATAAGATGATGCCTCTGTTGTCTCTGCACTGCCTCTGGATATGACCCCCGCCTCATATACAGCGCTATTGTAACAGCAGGTAAGCGCTGCAGCAGGAGCACCTGCTCTGTTCAATATCCTCAGCGAACTGCCACTGCCAACTGCCGCTCCTTTCCAACTGTCACCTGCCTGACACTGGTCATGTGACCTGCTAATGCCCTCCTGAGCAGCTGCAGAGGCTGCTGGGAAATGTCTGCACAATGTTAAGGCTCATAAACATTAGACGATGTGCTGTATGAACGATTTTGGTAAAAGATTTCCCTTGAACTTTCTGTAGTGCAGGACAGACGATATTGGGTGTACACACTGACAGATCTCTTTCAGTGAACTCATCCTGCCACATCTCTGATCAGGCAATTCATGACGATATCGTCAGATTGGCCTGTACAGACAACAAAAGACATCATTTACGACCCCCGGTAGCGCGCATAGTTGGTCGTTCACTGCATGCACACTGATTGATATGAACGATATATATCGTTGAACGATATCATTATCGTCCATATCGTTCATAACAATAGTCTAGTGTGTATGCGGCTTTAGGCATAATACCTTGCATAGCGGGATATTCCACTTAGGCTGCGTATGGCGTCGCAGTGTCTATCTTATGCACGTCCAAGTAACAGCATTCAAACAGACAGGCACAACTGCGTTTCTCTGCCCACTCCCCCGTCACCACCCCCAAACGCTGATGTCCCGTCACTTACTCTGTGATAGCATTGTGATCGCGCACGCAGAAAGAAAGCCATCTAACGCACATGCACTGTGATTCATGCACAGTACACACCATCGTCCGATTTGCGTACGCGTTTTCAATTGCGATCCGCGCTGTATCGGGCCCTATGAGAGGTGCTAAATGTGCGGTATGAAGGAGAGGGAGGAGTCCAGGATAATTCCAAGACAGCGCACTTTGGGGCCAGAGGAGATAGCAGTGCTGCCAATAGCCAGGGAAATTGTGTGACGTGAGGTTATGCGGGAGGGTGGGAAGATGATCAGCTCAGTCTTAGGGGCCCATTTATCAAAGTGAATTTGAGGTAAATTCCCCGAAAACACCTGTTTCGGGGGTTTACCTCAAATACTAAGTATCCCCCAGATGTATGAAGGAGGGGCTTATCTCCAATACCGGCTGCGATCCCTCCATTGCCGCTGGCAGCCGCCTCCCCCATAGGTCTCTATGGGGGATGCGATGCTGCCAAATGCATCAATATCAGGAATGTGAAGCATTCCCGATATTGGCCCCAGTAGCTAACGCCATCTGAAGACAGCGTTAGCCGCTGTAGCCTATGGGGACTTACCGCAAATCAGTGGGCGGAGGGATCTTCCAGATCCCTCCGCCGGCAATGGGCACCGCTCATGTGCAGTCCACGGGACTGCGCAAGCGCAGCAGCCTCCTGCATGTGCCGGATCATACATTCGGCTGCTGTGATCGCATTTTGCAGTGCGATCATGGACGGTACTGCATGCCCTGTTCACATTGCAAAATGCGATCATTAATAAATGGGCCCCTTAGACATCTTAAGTGTAAGATAGCGCTGGGACATCAGTGGTCGGTCCTACCATGCTGGCCGCATCTTATCCTGTTTCCCGGGTAACCCTGCAACTCGGCCTGGCTTTGCCGGACTGCTGGGTCCTTTGGCTGCACTATCTGCCAGACCAACAAGGGGGGACCCCCATGCACCTCTAGCACAGATTCTCGGGTGCCTGGGGCTGCGCTGCTGGCCGGAATCTGGCCTCGCTCGAGGGAGGTTCTGCCCACGGCCACCATCTTGTCGCCACCTGCTTCAGAGCAGCACCCAGCAGCCTGTAACAGGGCACCGCTCTGCTCCTGAACCAGCTGCAGCATCTATTTGGCAGTGCCAGTGTTCTAGGGGACGCCAACACCTTACCCTCTATCAAGGCTGTCTGCCCAGTGTTCTCTCCAGGACTGTTCCATCCAGTGCTGCTGGTCAGACTGGGATTGGAGCAGGAGCCCTCCCTGGATTGCCACCACAATTTAGGGGAGCAGAGTCACTGTACTGGGCACACGTGAGAGGAATTTTATTGCATTTTTATATTATTACATTTACATTTATTTTCTTCCCGTCCTTTTTTGCATTTCACTATATTCTGGCAGCACCTGAAATCTTATGCCACCACCTAGTGGCGATTTGCTGTATAACACCGCTGCTTTCCTATATTTCATAGAAAGAAATAACCTGTGCTTAATCGGGCTAAGGGCCTGACTCAGCAAGGAATGCACGCAACCGTCCGCTGCGAGAATATGCTAATCAGTGCATACGCACGGAGACAGCAGCACAACATGCAGACGCCCAGCCCTATATTAAGCCTCCCATCTCCCTCTACTCACAGCCTGATCAGCACACAAGATATCGTAAACATCGGTAACATCGAGAACCATCGACCACATTTGCATTATAGTGGCTGACCTGATCTCGCGCAAGATCTTGGCAACTTCCTGTGTGCACGGAGTGTCATCACTGCGTCCGTCGCTGCACTGGCTTAATTATGGACGCCCCTAAAACGGCGTCCCAACGCAAAGGCACGCCTGTGTTTACCTGACCACCCCATCAGGTAAACGCCTCCAAGTCTCCACCCAGTAATGCCAATGGTTTTCTGCCGGCAGCTCAAATGGGAGCGATTCCATACGCAACAGTGGTCTCTGCGTACACCCTGCCGTACGCATGTGCTGTAAGGGATTCCAGGACTTTTCGCTCGTGAACAGTAGCAAATGTCCCCTAACTGTGCAAACTCTGACATTGCATCCACCTCGCATGCGCAGTAGGTACTGGCCCAAAGCCAGAGTCTAGCACGCTGGCAGAGAGGAGAGGGTCCGTGGAGGCCCCCTCCTCTCTTGCAGCACCGTAGACTCTGGTTTGGTGTCAGAATCTAATGCGTATGCGCGGGTCTCCGGGAAAACTTAAACCCTGGCGTCTGTTCTGAGCAGGGAACGGGCCCTGTCTTTATTAAGAAAGCGGTTAATCAGGTAATGTTGGTGTGCGGGTAGTGGGATTACACAGGTGGGTAAAGGCGAGTGCCCACGATAGGAAGTATCATGACCATTGTAAGAAAAGAGGGGTAACCTGGGCCTAGAACAATTTACTGCGGGGTGTAACGTCCTTGCGAGTTGGGAAAAAAAGAAGTATGGTGTTAATAGCTAAATCTCTGCATTGGGACATATGGGAAAAGGGGGTGGTTACATGGGTCACTTCTCCAAGACATAGTTATTGCAAAATTGTTCAAAACTATTGTGTCTTGTTCTGCACCTGGCTATGAGGAGCGAGATGTGTTGCAGATGTTTTCTCAGTCGAGAAATTTTTTTACCTACTGCGCATGCACGAAACGCAGAAGGAAAGTCTCCCTGCACACACGTGAGGGGCTGTAGTGGGAGACGGGCATTCGCAGCGTCTCTGATCGCAGGGTCCTGAGCAGACCACTGCCATCCATAGGCATTCCTGGGTGGAGTCAGAGAGGTGGCAGAAAGTGCTCGCAAAAAGTAGCCGGACTGTGGGTGCGTTATGGGAGTTCCAGGGGTGTGCCTACGCTCACGGCTACGATCCCAATCGCTGATCCACAGTCTTAGAGGCCATTTTAGAGGCAAAGTTGGCCCGGAATCTGCGCAGCCCAGGACTTAAGAGTTGAAGTGCGTCCAATGTGACATCTATGTGTTTTCATCCCACGGCGGATCCGCACACAACGCAGATAGGGGAAGAAGTGGGTGCAGCAGCATTTGCACAGTCCGTCGCACACTATTAATGCAATACCGTACAACTCTGAGGGCAGGATGTACCGAGGACAGAAATGCTGTAAATTCCCAAAAAAGCAGTTTTAGGGGGTTTTACCGCCTCTCTCATATGTACAAAGCACCGTAATGGGATGCATTCCAGTGCTTCGTCCCGTTGGGTAATGCCATCTTTAGTGGGATAGCCATCCTTTATGGTATTCTAGGTACATACCGGCGATATTATCGCGGATGCAACGCTTCATACATCCCACCCTAAACCAGGCCCTCTGTGCTTTAAACAGTGCTAATACAGAACAGCAATAACTAAATAGGGCCCTGTCGAAGATGGATGATTGGCTGAGACCAAATCTTTAAGAATATCTGAAGACGCCATTTTGCGTCTTTAGGACGATGCCATTCAGATGATATACGGCGCTATTTTAGCGTTGTGCGAATGCCGTGCTAACTGCACACTGTTAATGTCCTTACATTAATATTCAGTGATGACAAGACGAGTCTTGTGGATTTGTCTGTGACAAATAATTAATACACAAAGATGGTGAGCGTTTGCTCTGCATACAGATACAGTATACCTATGAAAATTGAAGTATAATACAGACACTGATATACTCAGAAGGAGTGGATTCAGGAACAATTGTTAGACGTTTAAGCTATCGTTAGCCATTGTAGGCCTGGTATCTAATGTTGATGTGGTTAAGAAGAAATGAATTGTACCCTAAATAAACCATTGTCTTTAAGTCTGATGCCTAAACAAACTAACATTTACATTTTGGCCACCTGTGAAAACGAATTTTCTGTCATTTTGTAGTCCAGACAGAAGTATATCAAAAATATGACAAATATATATATTATATATATATATATATATATATATAAAAATTAATTCATGATATATACACATGCATGCACATAGACAATTGCATGTGTATCCACAATGCGTGCACATATATACACAGTTGCTATTGCAGATAGTAACACACACAGAGCATGTGTGACCAAGAGCAAGAACCAATGGAATTATGTTTGTCTGTCTATATTGCTGTTATCATGATCTGTTAGGGTATATAGCCTGTGTCCTAGTCCCAGTTAGTAGCCATTCTCTGGGATGACCGCAGGCTTCTGGATTGAGGACTGTAACTGGGACCGGTGCGCTGTACTTTAATGAATGTAACCCTTGCACTCATTGTTTAGATCACAGTGCGCAGTACCTTTTTCTTTTCTGAATAATACCTTTTGTGCTTTGGAACCACAATCAAGGTCTGAAAGTGTTTGTGTTTATGTGCGACTATTCATGACGCTAAATAGCGTCATCTAAGGTATAGAGGTTTAGATAGGATTCCATAGCCCAGACAATACTCGGCTTTGTCCAACATTAACAACTAAAAAGGGGAACTCAATAGGACACCAGGCTTCCCTGTGATGTCCGGCTGTGCACTTTTCCGTATATTATTATGGTGCACATACAGCTCCTAATTACACCAACCTCTATGGAGGAAAAGTTAGTAGAGATTCCCATCGTAAAGCACCTTCACTGTCTGAGCTGTCCCAGGGGCTTGGCTGTCATCCCAAGTAATCCAGTTTCCCCAAGAGTGTATGAGCCTTCACCGGACTCACACAGGCTAACCCCTAATCATATGGAATCACCACAGTGCTCACGATTGGCTGAACCAGTATTTTATTTATTATTATTAACTGGGAGCTGGATACAAACAGTCAGTAAAACTCACATGCAAATATCCCGTGCAAAAACAGAACTGAGGACCACCAGGTAAGTGAGGAAAACAATATTGTCCCATCACCGCTATTTTAAGACCTGCGAATTATGCTCTAATGTACCGTGGTGGGTAAGAAGGTTTCTTTAGAAATATATGGAGCACATTGCTCAGAGACACTATAGTGGGAAGACGCCTCCCCGTGACTCAGTACTGGGGAGCATCAGAGGGGAATTAGGTTCTCTCTTCAATTCATGTAACAAAGCCCAAATCTCAGGGATCCTGCTATATAACTCATGGCGTATTCTGGGCAGACATGGATCAGGAGCATCTTGATTTTTTTTTTTATTACAGCACAGTTCATGCTTAAAACTGTGAGCTTAGATCCAAATAGGACCTCAACATGTAGAGGGGCACCAAAAGTGTCAACAGTCCAAAATATGGAACCTCAGCAGAGTTCCGGAGGTCGCCATAATACTTTGCCACTTGGACATTGGGGTTCTCATTGGTAAACCAGAGCTGCATACACCGGCCACTATTTTGCGTGTACGTAGTGTATTTGTAGGAGTTGCTCCACACCTTCTCGCAGAAATCCTTGGCCGACGCATAGACGTCCGTGAACTTGCGGCATGGCTTCCCTTGTGGGCACTTATTGGTTTTGGTTACTGGAAGAGAAGATTAGACAACTATCTGCTTGGGGCTTCCGTACATTGATGTGGGTTAGGAGTAGAAGTCTCACTCACCGGTGGTCCAGTTCCAGCCGACATGCCAGTTGTCCATGCACGTGTAGTCCTCGCTGCAATCCTTAAACCAAGTCTCACAGTCCTCCATACACAGCGGCACATCCAGGACACGCTCTTTCCTCCAGGTCTGGTCCACCTGTACAAACAAAATTAAATTTGAAGCAACACCACCACCAAGGGACAAGGATCGATTTAACCCAAACGCTTTATGGATCTTCTTACTACCAGAATTAATGGACCATCAGCAAATGAAAAGAACTAAAATAGAATATTCAACCAGAGTTTCTGCACCGAACTAACAACTAGTCTTTGGGACCTAATAGGTCTCCATAGCCTTCTAAATTGCAAGCTCATGAGATGACCCTCCATACTTAGTCTACACTTTGAAGCGGCCAATCTTGGCCAATGATCAATTATTATAATTATCCTTCATATACATGGTGCTAAAAGTGTTCTGCAGCGCCTTACAAAGTACATAAATAAGTGAACAAGAAACCAGTGATTTACAGTACAATACAGGACAAGGATATGCTGCATTAGTGATCATATTGCTCAAACTAAGCAGCAGGGAGTCAGCAATCAAGTGTTAGATGCCCTTGTGGGGAGTAAGGAGTATAGGAAAATATAAGGAGAAGCACAAGAGGGAGGAGGGTCCTGCTTGTGAGAGCTTACAATCTTTAGGGGAGGGGCAGACAAACAGGCATCACAGATTGGGTAGACAGGGAGGAAGAAGCATGGAGCAGTGGGTTAGGATGAGAGCTGATAGGCCTTGATGAAGTAGTGGGTGTCAGGACTGCGACTATTTCAGTACATAAAGATAGATGACTTTTTCCAAAGTTCCTTTGTGGTCGTTGGAGGAGCTCTCCTGCTTGCTGGCGTTCTTCACATACAGGGATTAGAGAGTTAAAGTGATCATCTGTTTCCAAGGTGTTGTCAGGTTGTGGGATTCCTAGTTGCACATTATTTCAAAGCTGATTCCATTTGGGTCACATGTTGTGAACTTCCTATGAATCACAGACCTCTAGTATAAAGTCTGTTACTAACTGTGTCTCAGTGTCTGTGCAACGTTACTTTCAGGTCTTTCTTGGGCTCCTGCCAGATCCCTGCTGTGCCTGTGGGTTGCTGTGGACTTTGCTATATCTCCGTTCATGTTCCAGCTAAACTTGTGATGCCAGTTACCAGCCGTACTACAGAGCTCAGCATGGCCATAGCCTAAGTATTGCTTTCTGCTCCACTGCTGTGGTTTCACCTTTTGCTGCACTATTTACTTTGCCTGTTGCCTCTCACTCCTGTGGACATCGAACCCATCTTCATTACAGTTGTCAACTGCACCATTACAGTTATCATCACCGCATCGCGGGGCTCAACCCCGTTCCGGATTCTAGTCACACCGCAGGGCTCAACCCTGTTCCGGAACCACACCGCTTCACAGGGCTCAACCCTGCTTCAACCTTCATTGCATCCCAGGCTCAACCCTGCTTCAACCTTCATTGCATCGCGGGGCTCAACCCCGCTCCAGATTCTAGTTACAATGAAGGGCTCAACCCTGTTCCGGAACCACACCACTTCACAGGACTCAACCCTGCTTCAACCTCCACATTACAGGGTTCCACCCAGGTGAAGCTCCTCTATACCATCCTGAGGTGTTAGCCTCATACTGGACTCGGGGTTCCCTACCATATTAACTTTTCTGTGTTAAAGACTAGATGGGGGGTTTTCTCCTATACTCGTTATTGCTTATGTGAACCTCAGTGTTGAGACTTTATGTGAGACGTTGCTATTATATTTCTCCTGTGAATAAATTCTATTTACTTTTATTCCGTGCTATCGAGATTTCATGAAGAGATCATTCCTAAAGTCACCCCAGTTTATTGTGCCTAGTAGGCCTGCCTCCTTCGAGGAGTCTCAAGTGTCGGCAGCCATGACAGTGGGTCTTGAGAGCCATTTGAAGATTTGTAGAGAGGTGGAGAGTCTGAGAGAGGGGGTGAGAGTTCCAAAAGTAAGGAGCAGCACGAGCAAAATCTTGGAGGCAGGAGTGGGAGGAAGTCATCAGTTGGTATGAGAGGCGGCATTTGTTGAATGAAGAGGGCGGACAGGAGAGTGAAGGGAGATGAGGTCAGATGTAAATGGGAGAGGAATGGGTGAGGGCTTTGTAAGTGAGTGTGAGAACCTTGAATTGGGTTCTGAAAGGGAAGGGGAGCCAGTGGAGGGCTTGTAGGAGAGGGGAGGTAGATGTAGAGTGTTTGTAGAGGAAGATGAGCCGAGCAGCAGCATTGAGGACAGACTGGAGAGGAGAGAGGTGGGGGTCTGGTAGATGCACATGTATGTTGTGAAGCTTAAGGTGTCCCTAATTGTTTAAGACATTCCCTAAAAAGGTGTACCAATACGGACCCATTGCATCAAAACTATTGTATAAAGTTAATTTGTATGTTACACCAGCGCCCCACGAGAGTACTTGTGTCCTATTCCATCATATAACAGTCATCGACTAGGAAGAGAACAGGAAAACAATGCAAGGCCCAGAAGAATCTGGCAATTTGCATATATGCTCCCAGAATGCTCTCTGTTCCTATATGAATGACAGAGTGCAGGAAAGACTTTGCAGAGAGAACCATATACATTTGTCTCGGCTATGGACCCCAAATACTGCCGCTCCCACTCACCGGCTGGATCCAGGGCCCAAGATTAGGGGAGCATTCATAGAAACAGGTGTCCTGGATAAAGTGCTTCCTGCACTCAGGGCTCATTATCCCACAGTGATTAAAGTTAAACTTATACAGAAAGGACTCATCCTTATGTGCTTCCTCGCTGGTATTAGACGTACAGCAGGACTTCTCTTTCCAAGGGGAGCACTGCACAGGGGACAACAGAATGTTAGACATCAGCATTTGCCAGAATGGCCAGTCCGGCCCTGTATACAAGTGATGGACTAAGGGGTATATTTACTAAAGTGGCGATTTTTATAAGTGGAGATGTTGCCCATAGCAACCAATCAGATTCTAGCTACAATCTTCTAGCAGCATCTCAACTTCTAAAAAACCCGCACTTTAGTAATACCCCTTACTGTAGTATTGGATGATAATATTGCCAGGATTGTGTAATTCACAAATAACTTCACTTATTACCCCAACTTTTATCATTTTTTTTTTTTTCATTCAATAATCTTATTATCACATACATGCCGCACACTTTAGAAACATATCAAGAATGCAAAAACAGAGGACACCCTAAATTATTTCCTCTCCCTCTTGACCACTAATAAATATTTGCCAAACGTTCCATTGAGCGATGAGCAACACCTCCGACAATAACCGTGGGACTCCCAATGTCTCCATCCTGTAGGTTACTTAATGGTGGGGGGTAGGGGTTTTGTTTCCCCAATATTGGGCTATTGAACATTTAGCAGCGATCAGTATATGACCCTATAGGTAATAGTGTTGTTTTTGGGATATCAGTAGGGTATATATGGAGCAGAGCTATGAGTGGAGAAGGTTGTATTGTATACTTTCAGTTTGAACACCTCATGCCATAATTGTTGGATGGGTCCAAAATACATGGAAGATATCCCCTTGTGCTGTACTTTTTACCCCATCTGTAACTTGCGGCACCTCCAGCATTGTACCCAGTCTTTATAGAAGAGACAAGTGTATGATGCAATCCACCTATCGCTCACACCCAGTGGCGGATCTACGTTTTTGGGGCCCTGAAGCTTGAACTTTTATGGGGGCCCCTTTGCAACCACCAACAATAGGGCAACATCCGACAACATCCTTTTTGCCCTTACAAGGACTTTGAGGCCCAAATGGCGGAGATGTAGAAACCCCTCAGAGAGTGAGACACTGTAGATATAGAAGTAGAAGAAAGGCAGAGACTGTAAATAGATAGATGTAGAAACCCTTCAGAGAGTGAGACACTGTAGATGTACAAACCCCTCAGAGAGTGAGACACTGTCGATGTAGAAACCCCTCAGAGAGTGAGACACTGTCGATGTACAAACCCCTCAGAGAGTGAGACACTGTCGATGTACAAACCCCTCAGAGAGAGTGAGACACTGTAGATGTAGAAACCCCTCAGAGAGTGAGACACTGTAGATATAGATGTAGAAACCCCTCAGAGAGTGAGACACTGTAGCTATAGATGTAGAAACCCCTCAGAGAGTGAGACACTGTAGCTATAGATGTAGAAGAGAGGCAGAGACTGTAAATAGATAGATGTAGAAACCCCTCAGAGAGACTGTAGATAGAGGACATACAAAAAGTGCTCACTTCCTCTGTAAAATTGCAGCTATTGATCCTCCTGAGTGGCATCTAGTGGCACCTGGCAGTACTGCACCCAGCAGTAACACTGACAGCAGCTCTCTAGTCTGTGCCCGGTCGGCTCATAAAAGCCATCCTCTGGTTGGAGCTATCAGGGCCGGCTCTAGGGGTGTTCGACCAGGGAGGTTGCACAGGGGTGCCACCCGTAGAGGGCGGCACCCCTCCCCAGCATCCCGATTTCAGCGGGACAGTACTGTCCCACCCGCGGGCTGAAGTGACCCGCGGGTGGTCAAATCGGGAGGCTGGGGACCCCCGGAGTGTGAATGGATGCCGGGCGCATGCCGCGTGGCAACCATTCACTGACGGGAGAGGGCTGGGGGAAGCCCAGCCTGTGACGGAGTGCTGGGCTTTACCCCCAGCCTGACGTTATTTGGAGGCGTGCCATGCGGGCACGCCTCCAAATAACGTCACAGTGGGCGTGGACTATGGTAATTAGGCCACGCCCTAATTTCGGACGCGCGTGAGGTTAGGGTGCTCTCTCAAGAGCCGGCACAGGGTGCTCAGAACCCTGGAGCCGTCCCTGGGAGCTATAGATAGTGTCTGCCAGCCAGTACTGATCAGGGGGGGTTTCTGGGTACTCAGAAACCCCCCCCTACATGCACTACTGTAGACCATATTCAAAGGTCAATATTAAGTACTTCAACACATTGGCTTATGATTCTATCACTAAAATAACCTCATTTTAATAACACACTTAAAAAACAACTGATTTTGTTAAAAAAATCATGAAATAAATGAAATTGTTTCAGGGCCCCTCCGGGGTTAGGTGCCCTGAAGCTTCATTAGTTTCATAGTAGATCCGCCTCTGCTCACACCTGATCATGCAACTTGTCCTCCGGTCCTGGCTCAGTCTTGTGGTGCTTCCCATCCATACATTGATCCATGTAATTGACAGCGAACAGCGAGGAAACACACGTCAGTAGGGTGACCCAGCGCAGCATGATTCTGCAACAGAGGCCAAGATACATCCACAAAACAAACAATGATATTATAGGTTACATTCTATATATAGATTCTATAAATACATTCTATATTCATTCTATATAATGCACTCACTAGTACATGAAAATGTGAAGTCTACATAATAAAATAATGGTCTTCTATAATAACAGTATATCCTGTCCTGCCGGCATCAGGAGACCACTCAGAGATTTGCAGACGCTCATCTGGATCTCCTGACGTCCGAGGCCTACTTCTCTGCCTGATCCGGTCTTCCCCCCTTCATACCTAACCCCATGTACCTCCCAAATACCTAGGGTTGCCAGATTATCCCTTCATATGTGTCCCGAATTAAAATGATACGGCAAAAAAATCTCTCTCTCTCATGCATAGTCGACATTTGCATTAAACATTACATTTGCAGCCTCTGAGTGCTGCATCTTGCTTTTAGGACATTATGTTGGGGGGCGCAGACCCCTGAGGAGGGCACCGGAGCCAGGTACATGCCTGACGTGGGTAAGTGTTTGGAGTGCCGGGGAAGATTGATGTGAAAGATAGAGAGATGGAGATATATACACATATACACGTACCGTGCTGCAGAAATGTGTGGCTATTGTTATTAAATGACATTTTAGATGTCCTTTTCCCATGTATTGCAGAGCTATTACAGTGCTATTACAGTGCTATTACAGTGCTATTGATGCAGACTGGGTGCAGTAGTGATCATGATGACTGCGCTCCAGGGTCAACCACAATGATATGAGTCCAGAGATTATTATTTTGTACACAGTCCAATAAGAGGTTGGACACACCCTGCATCATCCCACGTAACCCGTATAATTACATATGATTCTCTATCAATGTGTGGGGGGGTTATAGGTACTTATAGAATAAAGGGGGAGATCATAGCGGCACATATATTGCCACTATAGCTCTTCCTGCTTTGCAGAGTACTTAATGAGGAGAAGCAGCGCTGAGGAGATGTATGAACTTCCTGTCTGTCTGCTGTAGTGGGGGAGTGAAAACGTCCCCCTCTGGCGATGCCTGATAGAGCCCCCAGCCCATCAGCCTAGTGCATGTGTGCTCTGCCTCCCCTCAGCCTAGTGCATATGTGCTCTGCCTCCCCTCAGCCTAGTGCATATGTGCTCTGCCTCCCCTCAGCCTAGTGCATATGTGCTCTGCCTCCCCTCAGCCTAGTGCATATGTGCTCTGCCTCCCCTCAGCCTAGTGCATATGTGCTCTGCCTCCCCTCAGCCTAGTGCATATGTGCTCTGCCTCCCCTCAGCCTAGTGCATATGTGCTCTGCCTCCCCTCAGCCTAGTGCATATGTGCTCTGCCTCCCCTCAGCCTAGTGCATATGTGCTCTGCCTCCCCTCAGCCTAGTGCATATGTGCTCTGCCTCCCCTCAGCCTAGTGCATATGTGCTCTGCCTCCCCTCAGCCTAGTGCATATGTGCTCTGTCTCCCCTCAGCCTAGTGCATATGTGCTCTATCTCCCCTCCTGGCCGGCTGCACCGAGCATGCGTGAGATCTCCCATGCACAGCCCGGAGCCCAGCAGCCTCCGCAATGCATGGGATAGTGCTGTCCCTGCTGTGATGTTAGGTCAATGACAGCTGTAGCTGTTGGAATGGTCAGTGCCACTGACCGTTCATACATTGGGTGGTCCATTGGCGTGCTCTCTTATAGATAGAAGCGCTGATAATGACGGGGGCGTCTGATAATTAAGTATCTAATTTGCCAGCACCAGAGCAATTCAACATTGCTTCAGTGCAGAGAAAGACGATCTGAAGATAAGCTGTCCCGGTGAATCCCCTCACCTGGGTTCTTGTTCAGGATCTCTACATACCGCCATTCTAGAACATTGCGGGGGTACATGGCAATTGTGCAATTTATCAAGCTGCAAAAACTAAAAGTATTGGTAACTCGCCACCATCATCGGAGCATGAGGAGGGATCCAGTCAGATCCATCTCTGCTTTTTACCATTCTGTGTAAGCATTTGCCGCTGTGATCTGCGCAGGGCCACAACTAGGGGGGGCTAGAGGTGCATGTGCACCGGGTGCCAGAACTCGGGGGGTGAAAAAGGGCTGATTCGCGGTGGCTTGGAGGCTGCAGATTCAGAAAACTGCCATTCAAAAATGGCCACTGCCAAGGAAGAGTCAGATGCTAGAGGTCCTTATTGGACCTCTAGTGTCTGTCTCCTCCTTGGCAGCAGCCATTTTTGGATGGCCGCCTTCAGCAGATTTCATGCGGACTAGCCGTCCGCATGGACTCTGCTGAAAACGGCCATCCAAAAATGGGCACCGCCAAGGAGGAGACAGATGCTAGAGATCCTATTGGACCTCATAGCAACGAGTATGAAACCCTGTGGGAATGAGCATGAAACCCCCTGGCAACAAGCATGTAACCCCTGGCAACGAGCATGGAACCCCTGGTAAAGGAGCATAAAACCCCTGACAACGAGCAGGTAATTTTAAAGTACTTAGAAGCCTTACTGTGGGGCATAAAATGGTGTCGGGCAAATATGTAAGTGGCACTTTGGTAATAGGCATTACAGTGTGTGGCATAATGTGTAATGGGCATTATGGTGTGTGGAATAATGTAAGTCACTATACCAGGGACGTCTGACTAGTGCACTGCTTTATGGGGGATCAAGGACAAAATCCAGGTACGGGAAGGGAGGGGGTGCAAAATTGCTGCCTTGCACCGGGTGACAGATATCCTAGTTTCATCCATTTCATCCATTGCAGCGCCCTCTGTCGCCGATGATATATAGAAAGCGCTATCAAAATGGAGACCTCATTCTTGTCCCTGGAAACATCCATCATTTTAACGTACATATTTATCATTATTATGGTTACTAAAATATTGTGTAAATGGGTGTTTTTATGCCCTTTTTACATTATTTTAGTTTCACCTAAATGTACTAAAGGGCAATTGTAGGAGAATTCGCAAAATGATCCTCCAAGCCCTAATTATCAAATTTTTTAGTCAGCAGATCTGAACTATAAAAAAAATGACGGCGGGAGCCCTGCGCTAATAACGTCACCTGGAGATGGCGCTATCCAGGGTTTCACCAACTCCTGCTCTGCTCTGACAGGAAGAGGAGAGCTGGGAGCCAGCGCCTGTAATCAGCCTTGTGCGTCTAAATGGACCACAGGCTAATGAAAAAACACTTACCTGTACCAGGGGACCAGTGATCTCCTCTGTGACCCTGGTGATCGCTGGGATCTTGCTCTGTGACCCCGGCTTCTCAGTTTACAGCCCGCATCAGCTCACCGCTCTCCAGTCACCAGGGTAAGCGCAAGCGGAGGGGGTGGGGGTATAGCAGCAGCCACTGGTGGCACAGGCACACTTAGGGTATTATTTGCAGATAATTGCCCTGAGAAATGTGCGGAGAGGATCCGCAGGGACAGGGCTCTCTCACAAACTGTCTCTGCATACAATATTTCATTCATCCTTGTGATGTATTCAAATATCGTAATGCGAATTTGGGCGATATGATCACATTCCATCCGCATGCGAGATGAGAGTATGAATGTTATTTATAGGGGGTTGGATGGTCCCCGATGATTAACAAATAATATGGCCCTAAAAGTGGGTACACAATAGACGATTACTCGGATGATTTGCCCGATTTCGACGGATTGGAACAACAAATCGTCAAGTGTGTACGCACTATGCGCGCTCCCGTGGCGCCGTCCGTCGCATCTTCAGGTCTAACGAACATGCAGCTCGATCTGTCAATTTCGTTAACGTATATCCCCACAAATCGTGGAGTGTGTACGCACTACTGGACAGCCAGGCGATAGGTTAACTGTCTAACCACCCATTTGGTCGTTTGTTAGATTGCGCAGTGTGTATGGACTAGATGGTTTGTCAGGGAGTTCAGGGTAAGTCTGAACGACCATGGCATCATTTGCAAGTCGTCTAATGCCAATTCCCCCTCCTAAACATACCGCTTGTATAGACTGTACAACTGTGTGCAAGTCTGTTATCTCCATAGAGAAAGTACTTTTATATCATAGACAAATGAAATAAAACACCCCAAGACAGCTTCCTGCGGCACGTACAGGACCCGCACCTTTCATCCAGTCAGGAGTGTGAACGGTTAATTATTACTACTGAAGCTGGCAATTTTCTATGTAGTTACATGTTGTCATTTCTTGACCAGTAATATTTAACCTACACGGTAAAGGTGGCGCTATCAGAGGGCAAAAAGACCGATCGTCAGCGCAAATAACTGTTCTCTTATCGCCATCTTGGGATGACCATACCAGATTTAAAAAAAATAAAAAAAAATTATATATATATATATCTCTTTAAAACATTCTTTGAATAAAGATTTTGAATTATTATTCTTTCTAATGGTTTCTAAAGCCTCCCCTTTTCCCCACATTAGTTAAATTAAAGCCCAAATCTGGAAGAAAGACGCCCGGAGTAGGGCTCCGTTAACCCTTGCAGCCCCAGGGCAGCCGAGTGGGTTAAGTGAGATTTGTATGACTGCAATAAGATTAAAAAGAATCTGATTTATTGCTAGAATCAGGGACCTGTGAGGAGTATGTGCAAAACCTAATACACTGCAACCAATGTCACCCATGGTCTGACGGCCTACATACATGAACATAGGACTCTGAAAGCCCCAACACTGAATGTTAACGCTGACATTTTCCAGGTCACTTTCATAAATATCATCCCTTAATGACCCTTCATACATTTTCCCCCACTACGGGGTCTAGTTACTATGCAGTGTTAGGAGACAAAGTGAAAAGTGATAAGGTACCAGCCAATCAGCTCCCAACTGTCATTTTTCAAAACACAGCCTGTGAGACAGCAGTTAGGAGCTGATTGGCTGGTACCTGATCTCCTTTCACTCTGTCTCCAAACACTGCTTAGTAAATAGACCCCTAGGTTACATTACAGGTGTGAAAGTCACAGGTGGGGGCCACAATCCCGACTCCTTAAATCCCATAAACCAGCTGGATTTCCCACTACAGCGGATGGCGCTCAGCACTGGGTGCTACAGAAGCCACCGATAAGCCCAAATGTTGCAGGTTCTTTAAGGGTTTGTCCACCCAGAGAAGATGACTGCTACGTACTGGACACTTCCATGGGGTTTTATAAGTATCCGCCGCAAGAATGTGTCCTAAAAACAGCATTTTCACAAGTTCCACCCACTTGCTAAGAACTCACAACATAGAACTTCCCTATTTCACGTGAAGAGACGTCAGACTTTAATTCCCCAGCAACTTGCGGATTACCAGGTGTTGTTGAACTACAAGGCCAAGGCTGGCTGGAAATGCTGGCACTTGGTATTCAGCAACAACTGGAGGCACAGGTGTTGTCTAAGCCCGATGCATAGAACATAAACAGCCTATAGGGGTAATAGAGGTAGGGAAGGTGCAGTTACCTGGAAGGAGACTGTTCCAGCTCAGACACGGTCAGGGATCAGGCTCTTATCACCACCACGTTCTGCAGGATAGAGAGCTGAGAGGACACAGAGTATCACCCAGTTTTACACCTCCTGCTGGGAACAAAGGGCGAGGTGACACCTCTATTAATTGTTAGCCCAGAGTTCAGGTTTAAATGTAGGGACGCCTTGAAATATAGGGATTCAGCATCTTTCTCTCACATACACACACAGGGCAACGTGTTATATAACAACCACACAGACATCTGACCTGGGACATATCCTGGTATAACAGCTCAATCCCACCCAATAACCCAGCACAGGAGACGCAATCAGGTACTTCCTGGCTTAAAGGGGAAGCGCCACCGAATAATGACACCACATCGGTAGATAAAGGTGGGATAACTTTTTACCCAGCAAAATAAATTGTCTGACCTTATGCATGATTAAAGAAATCCAGATGTAGACCCCTGATTTACACTTTTATCCTGAATGAGGTGCTATGGCTATTGGTTAGATTTGCCACTAACTCAGGGCACACAGGAATTAAACAGGTTCTGTGGCTGGCTGACTTCAAGTCTCCATTTCACCTGGTGTTAGTCAGCCACGGAACCTGTGTAAGTCACATGTGTTCCGAATTAAAGGGATGATATGGCAAGCCTACTATTGGACAGCATATTCCAGCAACAGATTGTGGGCATGGCAAGTTGTCAGGATGTCTTTGGTTGAGTTAGCATGGATTAATTGCAGCAGTCACTGTGCTCTTTTGAATGGGTGATTAGGAAATAACATTCCTAGTGGATTATCTACAGTGGCGTCACGGCCGCAGCCGGATGTCACCCGCCGATGCGTGACGCCAAAGTGGCGACTCCCGCTCAGTGACAGGAGCTGGGTGCTGCACTGTAGCATTCCGGGATTAAGACGGCACTGCACACAGACTGTTTCCCGGGGGCAGTCCACATCTCCGAGACGCCCTGAGTGACTGAAACGGGGGTACGGGCCACAAGACCACATACCCTTTTTGTCGGCACGTGACTTTGCAGCACGCGCTACAAGAGTATCCACAATGGGTCGGGGAGGGATGCCACTGATTATCTATAACTCTCGCTGCCATTTCATATATGTCTTAAACTATACTCTGACCTCATGGCCCCTGATAAGTATCTAGTTCGTTGCGAGCATCGGTGCGGAGACAGCTGTCCCCGGGAATCCTAGCAATTAGCACTTAGCTCTGCCGAGTCTGCCTCAGCTGTGCTTCTGCGTATGCTAGACCTCAGGTTCATGCATGTGGAAGGAGACGAGCAGTGGCGGATGGATCCGAATGAATCCCTCTTCACAACCGGTACCGGGCAGGTTGGCTGGTACTTGTAGCTCCACTGTGAAGAACAATATTACAACTTCATTTAACCCGTCATCATACCTCCCAACTTTTTCATCCCGTGAAGAGGGACACCGCGCGCCGGAGGTGCGCGTGGTCGAAAAGGGGGTGGGGCTTCGCTAGAATGAGCGTGGCTTCCCAAATATGGGGCGGACCCTCGCTGCAACCCCCGTTTGTGTCATTATAGGGGGCGTGCCCAGCACTCTCCGAGATGCTGGGCAGCCCCCAGGCTCTCACTACACAGGTGAACAGTTGTCGTGCGCATGCGCATGGCATCAGTTCTGCCCACCTGCTACTCTGCTATGCATAGCTGCGGTGTGTGCTCTCCCCAACTTCCCCCCCACCGCGGGACACTGCAGCCCGCGGGTGGGACAGCGGGACAGTCCCAGAAAAACGGGACTGTCCCGCTCAAAGCAGGACAGTTGGGAGGTATGCATCATTACCCCTGCATCCACCGCCACCAGAGATGCAGGGAAGAGCCCAGGGCTGGTTAATGATTGGGAGGGAGGGCCCCTTTTTTTCAGTAGTCCCCACTTTCCGAGGTTAATGATTGGGAGGGAGGGACCCTTTTTTTCAGTAGTCCCCACTTTCCGAGGATTGTCAGCCCTGGGCTGACCAGTTAGGGGCTGGTTAATGGTTTGGCAGGAGGACCCCACGCTGTGTGTCCTCCTGCTGTGGTATTACAGCCCCGGCTGGTTGCAGTCGGTGCTGGTAAATGGAAAATAGGGGGGACCCCATGCCAGGGATCCCCTGATTTTCCATGACCAGACCAAGCTAAAAGGTCCAGGACTGGTTATGGGTTTGGGTGGCCCCATTATGTTTTTTTTTTTTACTCTTGGCCAGGGGTTCCCAACCACGGTCCTCAAGGCACACTAGCAGTCCAGGTTTTGGGGATAGCCAAACTTGAGCACAAGTGACTAAATTAGTACCTCAGTTATTTTGATTTAACCATCTGTGCACAATCATGGATAACACTAAAACCAGGACTGTTAGTGTGCCTTGAGGACCGAGGTTGGGAATCACTGCTTTAGGCTATTATAACCCTTAGAAGCCTGCACAGATCATAGTGATAAAGTCGATTTTTAGAATTTTGAACACAAAGTTTAAAACTGAATGCATTCACACCTGCCAAAATCGATTTTACATTCAAATGTTATACCCCTTTAACACCGGGGACCCTGGGATCCAGTGGCGGGCTGGGCCGGGGGGCAGGGTGCCATGTGCCCCCCGGGCCGCAGCGTCATGCAGGCCGCAGGCCGGTGCAGTCTGTGTCACTGTGACACAGACTGCCCCGCGTGTGTAGCGCTGACCGGACGGAGTTTGGTCAGCGATACACCGACAAACACACAGCCGCCGGCTCCGGCAGCTGTGTGTTTGTTGTAAGCAGCAGCCAATGAGAGTCTGTCAGACTCTCATTAGCCGCTGCTGCTGCGCCCACTGCGGGAGCCGCTCCATCTTCCGGCTCCCGCAGTGGGCAATGGGAGAGACGTCATGATGTCATATGACGTCTCTCCCATAATGCAGAGCGGCCCGGCCCGGGAGGACAGACGGAGGAGCAGATGGCGGCGGCGGGAGCGGGGATTCAGGTAAGTGTTTTTTTTTATTTTGTGTTTTATATTATGTGTGTCTACTGGGGGGGGGGTCTGGCACTACTGGGGGCACTACAAAGGGGGGGACTACTACTACTGGGGGCATTACAAGTGGGGACTACTACTGGGGGCACTATAAGGGGACTACTACTACTACTGGGGGCACTACAAGGGGACTACTACTACTGGGGGCACTACAAGGGGGGTGGGGGACTACTACAACTGGGGACCACTACTACTGGAGACACTACAAGGGGGGTGGGGGACTACTACTACTGGGGGCACTACAAGGGGGAGGGGACTACTACTACTGGGGACTACTACTACTGGGGGCACTATAAGGGGGACTACTACTACTACTGGGGGCACTACAAGGGGGGTGGGGGACTACTACTACTGGGGGCACTACAAGGGGGAGGGGATTACTACTACTGGGGACTACTACTACTGGGGGCACTATAAGGGGACTACTACTACTACTACTACTGGGGGCACTACAAGGGGGGTGGGGGACTACTACTACTGGGGACTACTACTACTGGGGACACTACAAGGGGGAGGACTACTACTACTGGGGACACTACAAGGGGGGACTACTACTGGGGGCACTACAGGGGGGGACTACTACTACTGGGGGCACTACAAGGGGGGGACTACTACTAATGGGGGCACTACAAAGGGGGGGACTACTACTGGGGGCACTGCAAAGGGGGGGGACTACTACTACTGGGGGCTCTACAAGGGGGGGACTACTACTAATGGGGGCACTACAAAGGGGGGGACTACTACTGGGGGCACTGCAAAGGGGGGGGACTACTACTACTGGGGGCACTACAAGGGGGGACTACTACTAATGGGGCACTACAAAGGAGGGGACTACTACTGGGGGCACTGCAAAGGGGGGGGGCTACTACTACTGGGAGCACTACAAGGGGGGGGACTACTACTGGGGGCACTACTGGGGGCACTGTATAGGGGGGGATCACTACTGGGGGCACTACTGGAGGCCTGCATAAGGGTGTTCTCTCCTGTGGCACACAGGGGCACTGCATATGGGCACTACAACAGGGGGCTGCCCTAATCTTTATTTTTACCTTACATTATCCCATATGGACCCGCCTCCTCCCTGGAACACTTGAGGGGGGGGCGCCGTAGCACGCATATTCTTCAGACACCCTGGCTACACGCTACTCCTCTGCCAGGGCTGCCTGCATGCATTTGCCCCCCAGGCTAAAAGTTGCCAGCCAGCCCCTGCTGGGATCCAACTCAGGTAGCTTGTAGGGCTGGCCTTGTCGTCCTTCCCGTGCCATCCTGCAGTGTAAACTGTGCAATCCGGGTCACGATTACCCGGATCATGCCACGTGCCGCCCGGTTGGCTGGCTTCAGTGGCGCTCGGAGATTACATCATCTCCAAGTGTCCACTGCAACGCCTTAAGAACCGGATCACTGCAGCCCGGCTCTGGTATGAACGGCGCCGTCTCGGGAATATCCTGGGTCGGCGCCGTGGTCTGAAAGGTATAAAAAATGGGGATTAGTAAGTGACAGTTTTGGCCGCGATTTTGAGTCGATTTAAAATCAACATAAAAGTCAACTCAAAAATCGACATTTAGCAAATATACCCCCAGGTCTCCGGAACTGATCAGTGCCCACAGTGTGGATGAAATGATAAATACTGCACTGCACCATACTATGCCAGCTGAGTGACTGGTGTGACCTTGAACTGCTTAATACAGTTTCCCAACTCCAGTTTTCAAGGACCTCTAGCAGTGCATGTTTTCCAGATCTCCTAGTTGATGCACAGGTGTATTCATTAATGGCTGACACATTTTAAAAGAAGGTGATAATTATTTAACTGAGGAGATCTGGAAAACATGCACTGTAATAAATGCCTGAGGGGGCCCATGTGCAGCAGGCCCCCTCCTCTGAGCAGCACCACCTCCCCTAAACTCTGCATCTTAACTTGTGACGTCAAGCAGGTCCCTCTGCCTTCACAGCACCATTTTCCTAGTAATATTCACGGAGATGGCGCACGCGCACAAGAGAGCACAGGCGCAGCCGCAGTGCCAGAGTCTTTGCTATCACTGCGCGGCGCCATCTTCATGAAAATGTCACTGGGAGGATGGCACCGTGGAGTGGGAGGGACCCACTTGCAGACACAAGGTAAGTATAACAATGGGTGCAAGGTGTGTGGTGCAGGGACCCCTGGACCCACGGGGCAATGTGCACCGTACACCCTGCACCCATTGTAAATACGCCTATGGTTAGGAGTCCCTGAGGACTGGTGATGGGAAACAATGTATTATACTTCTGGGACTACTCCTCCTCTCATGTTCTGCACATATAAGTAACCTTGGACCCATACGCACAGATAAGGCCGGTCAGACCTCACTCAGGAATTGCTTCTGCGCACGCTATGAGGCCTCAGGCTGTGTCTGGTATCGCTGTGGATAATTTATGTACGTACCTGCAATGCCATCCCAAAGCACTGGCACGCCTGCGTTCACCCGGCAACCCCCCATTGCCACCCACAAACGGCACTTCCTGTCAGTCACTCTGTGTAGTAACTGCGATCGCAGTGGCTAGTTCGCGCACGCTCACTGCGATGCATGCGCAGAATGCAACAATTGGCCAATTGCGTGCTTATAAGAAACTGCGTTCCTTGCTGAATCCGGCCCTAAGACCCTCGTCCACTCACTGGTCATCTCCAGATTGGATTACTGTAACCTCCTCCTATCTGGCCTCCCCAGCTCCCACCTCTCTCCTCTCCTGTCTGTCCTCAGTGCTGCGGCCCAGCTCATCTTTCGTAGTACTACAGCTGCCTCCCCCTCTCCTACAAGCCCTACACTGGCTCCTCTTCCCCTTCAGTGCCCAACTGGAACTTCTCACACTCACTTACAAAGCCCTCACCCATTCCTCTCCCATTTACATCTCTGACCTCATCTCCCTTCACATTCCCATCCCGGGCTGGACTGGCCACCAGGTATTTCTGGCATATGCCAGAAGGGCCGATGGCCTTAGGGCCAGCTCAAGGAGGGAGGAAGGAAGTAAGTGTACCCCGCCCCCCACCCCACGGGTCCAGATTCACTATGATCTCGGGGAGACGGAAGGGGTGGAGGTATTGATGGGCCTGGAAGAGGCGGGGACGTGCCGTAAGGCCAGGCCCCCGTGACTCGTGGCATGCCCCTTGAAGTAACCATGTCCCCTTCATGAGCGAGTTCACCTAAGGCGCGTGCGTGCAGGGATGACTTTAGGGTCTCGTCGCAAGCCCCGTCAAGACCATCGCGACCATCACCCAGGTCGGTCGCTAAAGCTGTGGGTGGTAACCCACAGCTTAGCTAACAACCAGGAGGCCGCACTTCAAAAGTGAAGCGGTCGCCCTTATTCAGAGAGAGCGGTCGCTTCTTGCGACTTCCTCTGAATGAGGGCCTGTATCCCTTGTACGTACAAAATAAAACAAGAACCTTCTTTGTTCAGACTTACATTCTCGGAATGAATTATTTCTGTAACAATGTATTAGACATCCTAACATCCTAAGCTCCTATATAGAGCCCAGTAGCCAGGGAAGAACCCTGATTACAGTAACCAGATGTTTTGTGGGTGTGGTTTGACAAATAGAGAGTAGGGGGTCCAACAGTTTCTTGCCAAGGGCCCCATGGAGTCTTCTTAATCAGTGTCTGGCCCAAAGCCCAGGAGAGTACTGTGAATAAGAGACCACCAGGGATACGGCTAAGGGTCTGCACAGATAGAACCACAGAGAAGAACCCGCCATGGAATAAAGCAAGCAGGGATTGTAAGAAAAGTCTTTATTTCAGCTTGGTGTAAGTGAGCTCCGCCATCCCGTCTCGGATGTATCGGAAGTACTCCAGGCTGCCGCGGTGCATCTTACACTGGTATTTACCGGAGGTCTTCACATACTGCAGGAAATGGGGGGCTCCGGGGAAGAGGACGTTGTCAGCCAGGATTATAGTTCCTTCCTGGATAAGTCCCACCTCCTCCAACAGCTGGAGGTCCCGCAGGTAACAACGCTTCCCGTGGTCCATGAAAATGAAGTCCAGCTTCTGCACCCCGTGTTTGTCCTTCAGCTGCGGGATGATCTCGTCCGAGGGTCCAATGAGGAGCTCAACCTGCAGCATGAAACAGAGGAACATGGGGTCAGTAATGAGAGGGAAACTTCTGATTATGGACATGATCCTACATCTACCGAGCTTTGCAGGAGGAACCAGATGTCATACAGTATAATCTACGTGTGGTAAGAGCTCGTAGTACAGTCAGCAGAGCTTTTATTATGTACTAGCGTTTGCCCGCAGCCTCGTTGGCGTGGGTGTCTGTTATTGCTCAGCGGAACTAGCGTTACAAAGACAGTAGTGGCATATTTTAAGGTGATGTATATTTTATATTGTAGACATTGGCCCTGATTCAGAGCCGGACGCCCTGACCAGAGCGCTCGCTCTGAATCAGGGCCCACCTTCATAAATATGGAGCGTCCTCCTGGATGCTCGTATAGCTGTGGGTCACCACCCACAGCATATACGAGCGTGCAGGATGATGGTCGCGATGGTCTTGACCATCGCGACCATCGCCACTGCGAGCAGAAGCCTGCGATTGAGTTTCTCAACCGCAAGGTCAGGAGTGATTTTGGCTCTATCAGAGCCAAAATCACTCCCACTGACATCACTAGTGATGTCAGTGGGGCCGGCTTCTGACGGTAGGCGTTCCCTTGGGAACGCCTCCGTCTGACAGGCACGGCCCCGGCACGCCCACCAAAGGGGGCGTGCTGTCAATCAACATCGACAGCACGCCCCCTTTGATCAGACACTACGAGCGAAGGAAAGTCCTTCGCTCGTCGCGTCTCGCGCATGCGCAGTGCAGACCATCGACCCACTTGCGAGCGGACAGCCGCTCGCTAGTGGGTCTGAATCAGGCCCATTGATCACAGACTGTCTTTGCAAACAATAAGAATCCACAGTTTTCTCTTTTTTTTTTTTATGTAAACCACAAAATCCAATTCAAGGAGCAATCAGCCTCACAGTCCAGTCTCTTTAGTCAATCAAATATGTTGCTACTTAACCTACAGTAACATGTGCAGCGACTCTATGATATGTAGTATTTGTCTCAGTGCGCCATCTACTGGATTGACATGTATACTGCAACTGACTGATTAGTGCTTAATATGTAATACCCCCTGTCGGGATGCCTCCTGTGAAGATACCGGCATCGGCATCCCGATGGTCGGGTAACTATACTAACCATCCCCCCTTCTCCCCCTAACCCTCCCTTCTTGTAGCCTAATGCTACCAATCCCCACCCGCACCCTATCCCTAACCCTCCCCGTTAGTACCTAAACCCAAGTCTTCCTCCTTCGTGCCTAAACCTAACTCTTCCCCCTTAGTGCCTAACCCAAACCCCTCCCCCCAGTGGTGCCTAACCCTAACCCCCCCCAGATGTGCCTAACCGTAACCTACCCCCCAAAAACCTAATGCTAACCCCGCTATGCTACCTAAACCTAACACTCCCCTCCTGCAGCTAACAGCTAAGACGCCCCCGGCTCACCTCATTCGGGCTGGCGTCTTGTCTGTATTCTGGCATCGGGGTTAAGATAGGTGTCGGTATTTCGCCGCCTATCTTAAGTCCTGTGTCAGGCTTCCCCCGTCGGGATTTAGAACTGGGGCGTCCGGCTGCCGGTCTGCTAACTACATCCCCTGAATATATAGTTGGATTTTCCTGCAGAATTGATCTTGAGCTATATATATATATTTATATATATACAGTATATATTTCTCTATGTATACATATATAACTTTGCATACGGGGTGTGCAATATATGTATATATTATATACTTAGTCATTTTGTACTGTGCAAATTCCGATAAAAAAAAAAGTTGTCTCCATAGTCCATAAACAGCCCCTAAAAGTATATTTGTGCCAAAAAATAATATTTATATACATCTCGCCATGTTTGGGTTGAGGAGCCGCACGCTGCACGAGCTGAGTGTCGAGCGTCCGGTTTTTCCCTTATTGCTCCTCTCCCTGATGTCACATTAAGATAACCTTATTATCCTTCTAGGTGACTACGCTATACAATATTGAAAACGCAATCCAAATTCATCCCGTAGTATTTGCGTGATGCTGGAACGAACAGACAGACAGAAAGGCAAACAAAAATTCAGAAAAAAAAATTTGGTCTCCATAGTTCACACACAGGGCCTGATTCAGAGCCGGACGCTATTTGTGGACGGTCGTTCTGAAAAAGGGGCCGGATATTTAAATTAAGCGCTCGCTCTTTGCGGTCTGTTGACGCCTCTATGTCTGAACGAAGCGAACGAAACATGCGCTCGCTATTTAGAAAAAACGCCCCCCTGGCCGCTCGCATCATACGTCATCTCCGCTATTTATTTGATTAATCGAGTACATCGAAAGGCATATGAACTGCTCGCTCTTCTTGTGGTAGCATTTTCCTACCGCTATCATGCGAGCAGTTCAGGCTAAAAGACAACCAAGTGACGTGGTCGATGACGCTGCTTTGTTAATTATGCACACCTTTAAAACGCCCGTTTTGACCATTTGGCACGCCTGCGTTCGGATCTCCACTCCCCGTTTTCAAGCACCTTCCCCTGTTACCATCCACATACGCCTCATCCTGTCACTCAAAATAGCAGGCATTCGCTGTTTTGCGAGCACACGATTTCTGACTGCAATGACTGGTTGGCGCATGCGTATTACAACCCATACGCATGCGCAGATGTGCGAACATCGCTCGGAGCGAATGAGCGGCTGCTTACGAGCGGCTCTGAATCAGGCCCACAGTGCCTGATTCATTAGCGATCACAACTGCGATTACACACGCAATCGGCCGATTGTTGCATTTTGCGCATGCGTCACAGTGAGCGTGCGCGAAGACTCCCCTGCGATCAGAGCAGTGGCTATGCAGACCATTGCAGAGTGATTGACAGGAAGTGAGCATTTGGGGGTAGTGACGGGAGGGTGGTCGGCAAAACACAGGGGTGCCGGCGCGTTTGAACGCCATTACAGGGGCGTGCATAAATTATCCACTGCGATACCATACGCAGATTGTGTACTCATGATTCAGACCCGCTCGCTAGCAAGCAGCCGCTCGTTGCAGACGATGTTAGCTAATGTGCGCATGCGTGTAGTTCACAGTGCGCGTGTGCAAACTAGTACGAGCGATTAGATTTTGCTCGCTCGCCCTGCAAAGACAGCCCAGTGGAATGAGTGACAGGAGAGGCCGTTTGTGGGTGGTAACAGGGGCAGGACACTAATAACGGGGGAGTAGAGGTGCGAACGCAGGCGTGCAAGACTGTTTCCACGCCGTGTCTGGGGCGTGCATAATTAACCGGCAGCGTCATAGTACTCGTCACCTGGTTGATTAATACACTGAAGTGCTCGCAGTGCTTGCGGTAGGGTACAGTCAACCACAAACGCTGCGGTCAGATCCGATGGAACCCGATGTACCGATGGCTGTATATACTTCCTGAAGATGACGTACGCAGGTGGGCGGCTAAAGACAGGCTGGTGGGCGTCTATAAACACAAAGTGAGCTTTGTACAAGTGTGCGTGAGGCTGCGATGGTACTCGATGTTACCGATGGTTTCGCAGACTTGCTAAGTGTTACGGATGTGTGTAAGGTAAAGTGGGCATCCTTTTATTATTATTATTATTATTATCCTTTATTTATATGGCGCCATAAGTGTTCCGCAGCACATTACATAGTACATAGAACTAATAAGTGAACAAGAAACAAGTAACTTACAGTACATTACAGTGCAGGACAAGGGCACAATTTATATACATTGCTGTAATAGCGATTAAAGCCCTCACAATAAGCAGCCGGGAGTTATCAGTCACGTGTTAGGTGCCGTAATGGGGAGTAGAGAGTAGAAGAAAATGTAAAGAGAAGCACATGAGGGAGGAGGGCCCTGCTCGTGAGAGCTTACATTCTAAAGGGGAGGGGCAGACAGACAGGCATGACACAGAAGGGGAGGGGCAGACAGGCGTGACACAGAAGGGGAGGGGCAGACAGACAGGCGTGACACCGAAGGGGAGGGGCAGACAGGCGTGACACAGAAGGGGAGGGGCAGACAGGTGTGACACAGAAGGGGAGGGGCAGACAGGCGTGACACAGAAGGGGAGGGGCAGACAGGCGTGACACAGAAGGGGAGGGGCAGACAAGCGTGACACAGAAGGGGAGGGGAAGACAGGCGTGACACAAAAGGGGAGGGGCAGACAGGCGTGACACAGAAGGGGAGGGGCAGACAGACAGGCGTGACACAGAAGGGGAGGGGCAGACAGGCATGACACAGAAGGGGAGGGGCAGACAGGTGTGACACAGAAGGGGATGGGCAGACAGGTGTGACACAGAAGGGGAGGGGCAGACAGGCGTGACACAGAAGGGGAGGGGCAGACAGACAGGCGTGACACAGAAGGGGAGGGGCAGACAGGCGTGACACAGAAGGGGAGGGGCAGACAGACAGGCGTGACACAGAAGGGGAGGGGCAGACAGACAGGCGTGACACAGAAGGGGAGGGGCAGACAGACAGGCGTGACACAGAAGGGGAGGGGCAGACAGGCGTGACACAGAAGGGGAGGGGCAGACAGGCGTGACACAGAAGGGGAGGGGCAGACAGACAGGCGTGACACAGAAGGGGAAGATAGGGAGGAAGTCCTTTAGTTAGGCTGGGACGGCATTGCGATTGCAATCATTGGCATATCTTCGCAGTGAGTCTGCGTGCGTAATCGCTTTTGCGATCGTTACTGAATCCCAAGGAGTACATTTCTCCCCCCAAAATTCTATGTACAGACACAAGTATCAGGGGTGTTTCTATAATGGGTGCAGGGTGTGCGGTGCAGGGGGGCCCACACCACACACCCATATTTTTTATACTTACCTCTCCATAGTCCCGCGTCGCTAAAATAGCTGCAGCAGCACTTTTTTTTTTCTGCCATTTTGCGCTTGCGCAGTAGGGAATTTGCCAGGAAAATGGTACGGCAGCCATGCTGCACATGCTCAGTAGACTCTGGGCACAGGCTACTGCTTCGTCAGCGCACTACCGGACGCCGGGGAGGGAGGTGGGGGCCCCGGATGGGGAATGAACACGGGCCCCCTCCTCTTTTAATATGCCCCTGACAACCATTACAACTTTATTATAAGTATAGATAAGGCTGAAATACTAGCTACCACCCTGTGAATTTACTTCCTCAAACCTCTATTAAAGGACAGGTTTAGAAGATTCATTTAAAACTGCAAATGTTCCCATACAGGGATATTCTGAAAACCTGACCTGTTGGGTGTATGTTTATGTGAGATTCATTGATGTAAGACACTCAGGGAATTTTATTAAGATGCCCGCAGTGTGCGTCTCAGATGCTCTCTAATGCCGCTGTGCGACTGATCATTCTCTCTAATGCCGCTGTGAGACTGATCTTCCTCTCTAACGCTGCTGTGAGACTGATCATTCTCTATCGCCGCTGTGAGACTGATCATCCTCTCTAATGCAACTGTGAGACTGATCTTCCTCTCTAACGCTGCTGTGAGACTGATCATCTTCTCTAATGCTGCTGTGAGTCTGATCATCCTCTCTGATGTCGCTGTGAGACTGACCATCCTCTCTACTGCTGCTGTGAGACTGATCATCCTCTCTACTCCCTCTGTGAGACTGATCTTCCTCTTCAATGCTGCTGTGAGACTGATCATTCTAACGCCGCTGTGAGACTGATCATCTTCTCTAACGGCGCTGTGAGACTGATCTTCCTCTCTAATGACACTGTGAGACTGATATTCCTCTCTAACACTGCTGTGAGACTGATCATCTTCTCTAATGCTGCTGTGAGACTGTTCTTCCTCTCTAATGCTGCTGTGAGACTGTTCTTCCTCTCTAACGCTGCTGTGAGACTGATTATTCTCTATCGCCGCTGTGAGACTGATCATCTTCTCTAATGCAACTGTGAGACTGACCATCCTCTCTAATGCAACTGTGAGACTGATCTTCCTCTCTAACGCTGCTGTGAGACTGATCATCTTCTCTAATGCTGCTGTGAGACTGATCATCCTCTCTGATGTCGCTGTGAGACTGACCATCCTCTCTACTGCTGCTGTGAGACTGATCATCCTCTCTATTCCCTCTGTGAGACTGATCTTCCTCTTCAATGCTGCTGTGAGACTGATCATTCTAACGCCGCTGTGAGACTGATCATCTTCTCTAACGGCGCTGTGAGACTGATCTTCCTCTCTAATGACACTGTGAGACTGATATTCCTCTCTAACACTGCTGTGAGACTGATCATCTTCTCTAATGCTGCTGTGAGACTGTTCTTCCTCTCTAATGCTGCTGTGAGACTGACCATCCCCTCTAATGCCGATGTGAGACTGATCTTCCTCTATAACGCCGCTGTGAGACTGACCATCCTCTCTAATGACACTGTGAGACTGATATTCCTCTCTAACACTGCTGTGAGACTGATCTTCCTCTCTAATGCCGCCGTGAGACAGATCATCCTCTCTGATGCCGCTGTGAGACTGATCATCCTCTCTAATACCGCTGTGCGACTGATCATTCTTTCTAATGTTGCTGTTAGATTGATCATCCTCTCTAACGCAACTGTGAGACTGATCATTCTCTCTAAAGAGCGCTCGTTCTGAATCAGGGCCGTCTTTCCTGATTTTAGAGCGGCCTCCTGGCCGCTCGCATAGCTGTGGGTGGCCACCCACAGCTATAGCGAGCGGCCAAAAAGATGGTCGCGATGGTCAAGACCATCGCGACCATCGGGCTTGCGATGAGACCCTTGTGGTAGGGTCTCATCTTCCGCAAACCCTGGAGTGCTTTTGGCTCTATCAGAGCCAAAAGCACTCCCACTGACATCACTTGTGATGTCAGTGGGGCCGGCCCCAGACGGTAGGCGTTCCCATGGGAATGCCTCCGTCTGGCCAGCCACACCCCCCAGCTCGCCCACCAAAGGGGGCGTGCTGTCACTCACCATCAACAGCACGCCCCCTATGTAGCGAGACCCACAGCGACGGCTTGCCCGTTGCTATCCGGGTCTCGCGCATGCGCACAATGGAGCCGGCTCCGTGATGCGCATGCACACTGGCCCAACATCGACCCGCTTGTGAGCGATCAGCGCTCACGAGCGGGTCTGAATCAGGCCCACTGTGAGACTAATCTTCCTCTCTAACGCTGCTGTGAGACTGATCATCCTCTCTGATGTCGCTCATCCTCTCTGATGCTGCTGTGAGACTGACCATCCTCTCTACTGCTGCTGTGAGACTGATCATTCTCTCTACTGCTGATGTGAGACTGATCATCCTCCCTGATGCCGCTGTGAGACCGATCATCCTTTTCAATGCTGCTGTGAGACTAATCATACTCTCTAACGCCTCTGTGAGATTGATCATCTTCTCTGATGTTACTGTGCAACTGATCTTCCTCCCTAATGCCACTGTGAGACTGATCGTCCTCTCTAATACCACTGTGAGACTGACCATCCTCTCTAATGCCACTGTGAGACTGACCTTCCTCTCTAATGCCGCTGTGAAACTGATCTTCCTCTCCGATGTCACTGTGAGACTGACCATCCTCTCTAATGCTGCTATGAGACTGATCATCCTCTCTAATGTTGCTTTGAGACTGACCATCCTCTCTAATGCCACTGTGAGACTGATATTCTTCTCTAATGCCGCTGTGAGACTGACCATCCTCTCTACTGCGACTGTGAGGTTGATCATCCTGTCTGATGCCGCTGTGAGACAGATCATCCTCCATAATGCCGCAGTGAGACTGACAATCCTCTCTAATGCAACTGTGAGACTGATCTTCCTCTCTACTGCTGCTGTGAGACTGATCATCCTCTCTGATGCGGCTGTGAGACTGATCATCCTCTCTACTGCCACTGTGAGACTAATCATCTTCTCTGATATCGCTGTGCAACAGATGTGAGACTGATCTTCCTCTCTACTGCTGCTGTGAGACTGATCATCCTCCCTAATGCCGCTGTGAGACTGATCTTCGTTCCTAATGCCACTGTGAGACTGATTATCCTCTCTAATGCCGCTGTGAGACTGATCATCCTCTCTATTGTCGCTGTGAGACTGATCATCCTCTCTAATGCTGCTGTGAGACTGATCATCATTTCTAATGCCGCCGTGAGACTGATCATCCTCTCTGATGCCACTGTGAGACTGATCTTCCTCTCTAATGCTGTTGTGAGACTGATCTTCCTCTCTAATGCCGCTTTGAGACCGTTCATCCTCTCTACTGCTGCTGTGAGTCTGATCATCCTCTCTAATGCTGCTGTGAGACTGATCATTCTCTCTAATGCCACTGTGAGACTGATCTTCCTCTATGATGCCACTGTGAGACTGATAATCCTCTCTACTGCCACTGTGAGACTGATCTTCCTCTCTAATGCCGCTGTGAGACTGATCTTCCTCCCTAATGCCGCTGTGAGACTGATCTTCCTCTCCGATGTTGCTGTGAGACTGACCATCCTCTCTAATGCCGCTGTGAGACTTATCATCCTTTCTGATGCCGCTGTGAGACTGATCATCCTCTCTAATGCTGCTGTGAGACTAATCATCATTTCTAATGCCGCCGTGAGATTGATCATCCTCTCTGATGCCACTGTGAGACTGATCTTCCTCTCTAATGCTGTTGTGAGACTGATCTTCCTCTCTAATGCCACTGTGAGACTGATCTTCCTCTCTTATGCCGCTTTGAGACCGTTCATCCTCTCTACTGCTGCTGTGAGTCTGATCTTCCTCTCTAATGGCGCTGTAAGACTGATCTTCCTCCCTAATGCCGCTGTGAGACTGATCTTCCTCTCCGATGTTGCTGTGAGACTGACCATCCTCTCTAATGCCACTGTGAGATTGACCATCCTCTCTAATGCCGCTGTGAGACTTATCATCCTTTCTGATGCCGCTGTGACACTGATCATCCTCTCTAATGCTGCTGTGTGACTGATCATACTTTCTAATGCTGCTGTGAGACAGATCATCCTCTCTGATGCCACTGTGAGACTGATCATACTCTCTAATCCTGCAAAGTACTGCCAAACCAATCACAGATACTGCCACACCCTGACCAGATGCTGCCAAACCATGCCCAGATCCTCCCAAACCATGTCCAGATGCTGCCAAACCAATCCCAGATACTGCCACACCCTGACCAGATGCTGCCAAACCATGCCCAAATCCTCCCAAACTATGCCCAGATGCTGCCAAACCAATCCAGATACTGCCACACCCTGACCAGATGCTGCCAAACCACACCCAGATCCTCCCAAACCACACCCAGATCCTACCAAACCATGCCCAGATATTGCCAAACCACACCAAGTTACTGCCAAACCACACCCAGATACTCCTAAACCATGCCCAGTTGCTACTAAACCACACCCAGATGCTACCAAACATGCCTTGATCCTAAAAAAATCATGCCCAGACCCTGCCAAATCTTGCAAAATACTGCCAAACCAGTCCCAGATGCTGCCACACACTGACCAGATGCTGCCAAACCACACCCAGATCCTCCCAAACCACACCCAGATCCTACCAATCCATGCCCAGATCCTACCAAGCCATGCCCCGATATTGCCAAACCACACCAAGTTACTGCCAAACAACACCCAGATCCTCCTAGACCATGCCCAGATACTACTAAACCACACTCAGATGCTATCAAACATGCCTTGATCCTAAAAAAAAATCATGCCCAGACCCTGCCAAATCCTGCAAAATGCTGCCAAACAAATCCCAAATACTGCCACACCCTGACCAGATGCAGCCAAACCATGCCCAGATCCTCCCAAACCATGCCCAGATCTTTCCAAACCATGCCCAGATCCTCCTGAACCATGCCCGGATCCTACCAAGCCATGCCCAGACACTGCCAAACCACACCAAGATACTGCCAAACCACATACCGCCAAACCACACCCAGATCCTACCAAACCACACCCAGATCCTCCCAAACCATGCTAAGATCCTCCCAAACCATGCCCAGGTCCTACCAAACCATGTCCACATCCTGACGAGCCATGGCCACATCCTCACAGGCCTTGCCCAGATCCTACGAAACCACACCCAGATGCTACCAAACATGCCTTGATCCTAAAAATCATGCCCAGACCATGCCAAATCTTGCAAAGTACTGCCAAACCAATCCCAGATACTACCACACCCTGACCACATGCTGCCAAACCATGCCCAGATGCTGCCAAACCAATCCCAGATACTGCCACACCCTGACCAGATGCTGCCAAACCACACCCAGATCCTCCCAAACCATGCCCAGAGTCCACCAAACCATGCAAAGATCCTACCAAACCATGCCAATATATTGCCAAACCACACCAAGTTACTGCCAAACCACACCCAGATCCTACCAAACTACACCCAGATCCTCCTAAACCATGCCCATATGCTACTAAACCACACCCAGATGCCATCAAACATGCCTTGATCCCAAAAAAAAACATGCCCAGTCCCTGCCAAATCCTGCAAAATACTGCCAAACCAATCCCAAATACTGCCACACCCTGATCAGATGCTGCCAAACCATGCCCAGATCCTCATAAACCATGCCCAGATGCTGCCAAACAAATCTCATATACTGCCACACCCTGACCAGATCCTCCCAAAGCATGCCCAGATCCTCCCAAAGCATGCCCAGATCCTACCAAGCCATGCCCAGGTCCTACCAAGCTATGCCCAGAAACTGCCAAACCACACCAAGATACTGCCAAACTACATACTGCCAAACCACACCCAGATCCTACCAAACCACACCCAGATCCTCCAAAACCATGCTAAGATCCTCCCAAACCATGCCAAGATCCTCCCAAACCATGCCCAGATCCTACCAAACCATGTCCACATCCTGACAAGCCATGCCCACATCATGACAAGCCATGCCCAGATCCTACCAAACCACATAAAGATGCTATCAAACATGCCTTGATCCCCCAAAAATCATGCCCAGACCCTGCCAAATCCTGCAAAATACTGCCAAACCAATCCAAAATACTGCCACACCCTGATCAGATGCTGCCAAATCATGCCCAGATCCTTACAAACCATGCCCAGATGCTGCCAAACCATGCACAGATCCTCCCAAACCATGCCAGGTGCAGCCAAACAAATCTCAGATACTGCCACACCCTGACCAGATCCTCCCAAAGCATGCCCAGATCATCCCAAAGCATGCCCAGATCCTACCAAGCCATGCCCAGACACTGCCAAACCACACCAAGATACTGCCAAACTATATACTGCCAAACCACACCCAGATCCTCCAAAACCATGCTAAGATCCTCCCAAACCATGCCAAGATCCTCCCAAACCATGCCCAGATCCTACCAAACCATGCCCACATCCTGACAAGCCATGCCCACATCCTGATAAGCCATGCCCAGATCCTACCAAACCACACCCAGATGCTACCAAACAAGCCTTGATCCTAAAAAGCATGCCCAGACCCTGTAAAATCCTGCAAAACCAATCCCAGATACTGCCACAACCCTGACCAGATGCTGCCAAACCCTGCCCAGATGCTGCCAAACCAGGCCTAGAACCTGCCAAACCACACCCAGATCCTGCCAAACCATGCCCAGATCCTGCCAAAACATGCCCAGATCCTACACAACCGCATCGAGAGCCTAACAAATCAAATCTTAAGAAACCACACCCATTTTGCCAAACCACTCTCAGGGCCTGATTCAGAGCCGGACGCTATTTGCGCTTGCTCGTTCAGAAAAAGGGGCTGGCTATTTAAATTGAGCGCTCGCTATTTTGTAAAGACGCCCCTTGCCCGCTCGCATCATACGTCATCTCCGCTATTTATTTGATTAATCGAGTACATCGAAAGGCGTATGAACTGCTCGCTATTCTTGTGGTAGCATTTTCCTACCGCAATCATGCGAGCAGTTCAGGCTAAAAGACAACCAAGTGACGTGGTTGATGACGCTGCTTTGTTAATTATGCACACCCTTAAAACGCCCGTTTTCACCGTTTGGCACGCCTGCGTTCGGATCTCCAGGTTTTCAAGCACCTTCCCCTGTTACCACCCACAAATGCCTCATCCTGTCACTCAAATTAGCAGGCATTCGCTATTTTGCGAGCACACGATTTCCAACCGCACTGACTGGTTGGCGCATGCGCATTACAACCCATACGCATGCGCAGATGTGCGAACATCGCTTGGAGCGAACGAGTGGCCGCTTACGAGCGGATCTGAATCAGGCCCTCAGATCCTACTACCCAGATGCTACCGAACCATGCAGGGATCCTTACAAATGTTACCAATCTCTGTTGAGATCACAGCCCTTCTCGTGACGCTACACGTATGTAATGAGACACTAGTGATTAAGTTTGTTGTCCCCAGAACCTGCTGCATAGACAGCTGCCTTAGCCGAAACTTAACTCACCGTGTCATCATCAAATCCAGCCATTCTGATCACCTTCTCAGCCACCGCAGCTTTCCTTGGATTGGCATCAACAGTGTAGAGCCGGGCGCCCAGTGGCAGGGCCTGTGCGATAATTATGGTGGCATACCCACAATATGTGCCCAATTCCAACGCGTTAAGAGGAGCATTCTCATAGATCAGCCGGTCCAGGACCTTCCCTGTGAGCAGATAATGTGTAAGTGGGGTCACAAGATCACGGAGGCTCCTGATGAGTGGAACCTATAAATGCTTCTGCCACATGGGGAGTACCTGCCTTGGAAATATGTGTGCAGGGAAGACTCGACTTATTTCTTAAACTCATTACATCTCTGCATTCATGCTTAGTTGAGTGTGGGGACTAGACTTATAGGGAAGACTCGTGATATATGGAAATAAGTTATAATAACCAGGAGCAGAGCACTACTTCACTGATCGCAATAGCAACATTTGTAGAGGGACCAATAGTGAAGTCCATCCCCCGCCTGCCAAGCATGCCAAGGACCCTGAACCAGTGCAGTGAAACCGTCTTTTGGCCCCGATTGCACTGACATAATAATGGGTGTGGTCAGTGGTGGAACAATCGTCATTACATGGAGAACATCAGCTACTGACCCACGCTCTTCCCTGGCGTCCAGCATGCGCTGCAACAAATACATTAGTTGTAGTTCAATAACTGTCGTTATATAGGGCTCTATTCATTATCACTTAATTTCTACATAAGCTTTTGTAGAAGTTAAGTTTTGGGGCCATTCATCAAAAATTTAAAACCAGGAGATATCACAGATATATCCTACTTACCTGTCTATCCAGATGTGACCCACTGTCCCAATACACTAGTATCAGAGATATCTCCTGCTTACCTGTCTCTCCAGATGTGGCCAACTGTCCCCATACACTAGTATCACAGATATCTCCTGCTTACCTGTCTATCCAGATGTGGCCAACTGTCCCCATACACTAGTATCACAGATATCTCCTGCTTACCCTCCTCTCCCGGAATGGCCGCTCTCCCCATACACTAGTATCACAGATATCTCCTGCTCACCTTCCTCTCCCGGAATGGCCGCTGTCCCCATACACTAGTATCACAGATATCTCCTGCTTACCTTTCTCTCCCGGAATGGCCGCTGTCCCCATACACTAGTATCACAGATCTCTCCTGCTTACCTTCTTCTCCCGGAATGGCCCGCTGTCCCCATACACTAGTATCACAGATATCTCCTGCTTACCTTTCTCTCCCGGAATGACCGCTGTCCCCATACACTAGTATCACAGATCTCTCCTGCTTACCTTTCTCTCCCGGAATGGCCCGCTGTCCCCATACACTAGTATCACAGATATCTCCTGCTTACCTTTCTCTCCTGGAATGGCCCGTTGCCCCCATACACTAGTATCACAGATATCTCCTGCTTACCTTCCTCTCCCGGAATGGCCGCTGTCCCCATACACTAGTATCACAGATATCTCTTGCTTACCTTTCTCTCCCGGAATGGCTGCTGTCCCCATACACTAGTATCACAGATCTCTCCTGCTTACCTTTCTCTCCCGGAATGGCCGCTGTCCCCATACACTAGTATCACAGATATCTCCTGCTTACCTTTCTCTCCCGGAATGGCCGCTGTCCCCATACACTAGTATCACAGATATCTCCTGCTTACCTTCCTCTCCCGGAATGGCCGCTGTCCCCATATACTAGTATCACAGATATCTCCTGCTTACCTTTCTCTCCCGGAATGGCCGCTGTCCCCATACACTAGTATCACAGATCTCTCCTGCTTACCTTTCTCTCCCGGAATGGCCCGCTGTCCCCATACACTAGTATCACAGATATCTCCTGCTTACCTTTCTCTCCCGGAATGGCCGCTGTCCCCATACACTAGTATCACAGATATCTCCTGCTTACCTTTCTCTCCCGGAATGGCACACTGTCCCCATACACTAGTATCACAGATATCTCCTACTTACCTGTCTCTCTAGATGTGGCCCACTGTCCCCATACACTAGTATCACAGATATCTCTTACTTACCTTTCTCTCCCGGAAAGGCCGCTGTCCCCATACACTAGTATCACAGATATCTCCTGCTTACCTGCCTCTCTAGATGTGGCCCGCTGTCCCCATACACTAGTATCACAGATATCTCCTGCTTACCTTTCTCTCCCGGAATGGCCGCTGTCCCCATACACTAGTATCACAGATATCTCCTGCTTACCTTTCTCTCCCGGAATGGCCCGCTGTCCTCATACACTAGTATCACAGATATCTCCTGCTTACCTTCCTCTCCCGGAATGGCCGCTGTCCTCATACACTAGTATCACAGATCTCTCCTGCTTACCTTCCTCTCCCGGAATGGCCGCTGTCCTCATACACTAGTATTATAGATATCTCCTGCTTACCTTCCTCTCCCGGAATGGCCCGCTGTCCCCATACACTAGTATCACAGATATCTCCTGCTTACCTTCCTCTCCCGGAATGGCCGCTGTCCCCATACACTAGTATCACAGATATCTCCTGCTTACCTTTCTCTCCCGGAATGGCCGCTCTCCCCATACACTAGTATCACAGATATCTCCTGCTTACCTTTCTCTCCTGGAATGGCTTGCTGTCCCCATACACTAGTATCACAGATATCTCCTGCTTACCTTTCTCTCCCGGAATGGCCGCTGTCCCCATACACTAGTATCACAGATATCTCCTGCTTACCTTTCTCTCCTGGAATGGCTTGCTGTCCCCATACACTAGTATCACAGACATCTCCTGCTTACCTTTCTCTCCCGGAATGGCCCGCTGTCCTCATACACTAGTATCACAGATATCTCCTGCTTACCTTTCTCTCCCGGAATGGCCGCTGTCCCCATACACTAGTATCACAGATATCTCCTGCTTACCTTTCTCTCCTGGAATGGCTTGCTGTCCCCATACACTAGTATCACAGATATCTCCTGCTTACTTTTCTCTCCCGGAATGACCCGCTGTCCCCATACACTAGTATCACATATATCTCCTGCTTATCTTCCTCTCCCGGAATGGCCGCTGTCCCCATACACTAGTATCACAGATATCTCCTGCTTACCTTTCTCTCCAGATGTGGCCCATTGTGAAAATTAATATTTGTGCTTGAACTTATCAAATTTCTCATGCCAGGACACATGCCAGGACACTGGCTTCAGTAAGAGCCCATCCCAGCGAAAAGTTAGAAGTGATATAATTTTATTTCTGGGTACAGAACAAGTGAGCATAATGTGCAGGTGCAGGTGTGGGGCTATTCTTGGGGAAGGAAGAGATTAGGGCTGGTGATTGTATGAGGCAAGATGCAGCTAAGGTTTGTGGGGGACTTGTCCTGAAGATCTGTGATCACTACATGGTGGTACCTGTGGTCAGTGGTGTATCTGATAGGGATGAGTAGAGAGATATTTGCCTGTCTCCTATGTCTATTCTGGGCACAGAGGAGCGGCCTACACCTGTGCGGGATGAGAGTCATCGTTCACCTTTCTGGGGCCCAATGTTGCGCAGGTATTCACAGTGGTAGCAGTATTGGTCGAAGGTGTTGAGCACATGCTGAGGGTCCCCCGGGATGGAGTGGGTGATGACGTACTGAAAGGCTCTCTCCTCCCGCGGGATACCGGTCAGGTAGTCCTGGAACCGCCGCACTATCACAGCGCGGTAGAACAGCAGGAAATAATGGCGATAACGGATGATCACTGTGATTATAAACGGAATAAAGGCCAAAGCTATCGCCGGGGAGACCATTATCCAAACCTTCAGAGAGGGAGAGAGAGGGAGAGAGGAGAACCAGTCACAGAGGACATGTCCAAATCCCATATATGCCCTGCAGCCCATATCCACATCCTATGACCTATAGAGTCTCAGGGCCTGATTCAGCAAGGATCGCTAATGCCATCGCGGTTGCAATCGCGTACGAAAGTCTGCTGCAAGAGTCTCCTCTCACTGGCTACAGATGAGAGGAGGCTGATATTCCTGCATAGCCTCCAGTGACTGGCACAGAAAACAAACATTGGCTGTCTGCGTACGTATTAGCAGCTGCGATCCTTGTGAATCAGGCCCTCACTTCTCACTATGCTGAGTATCAGGAACCTTGTACCTTTATCTGATATGTAATAAAGGGCCTGATTCAGACCCGCTCGCAAGCGGGTCGATGGCACAGCTCTCGCAAGCGGGTCGATGGCCCACACTGCGCATGCCTCCGGCATGTGCATGTGCGAGACCCACTGGCGTATCTATAATGGGTGCAGTGTGTGCGGGGCACACGGGCCCCCGGGTCCAGGGGGGGCCCGCACTGCACACCCTGCACCCATATTTTTTTTAACTTACCTGTCCGTTGTCCCGCGTCGAGTGTCGGCGCTGCTCAGAACACGGGAAAATGGCCGCCGCGGCCATTTTTCCTGTGTTCTACGCATGCGCAGTAGACTTCGGGCACACTCTAGTGCCCAGAGTCTACAGAACACCGCAAAATGGCCGCCGTGGCCATGTTTCCTGCGTTCTGCGCATGCGCAGTAGACTCTGGGCACACTCTAGTGCCCGGAGTCTACTAATGCTCCCGTGGCTGGCCACCGGGGGGGAGAAGAGGGGGCCCCGCATGGGGAGTGCACACGGGCCCCCTCCTCTGTTAAGACGCCCCTGGCAAGACCCGTCCAGCGATGGCAGCTCAGTCGCTACGGGTCTCGCTACAAGACGGGGCGGCTGTCGATGGTAAGTGACAGCTTGCCCCGTTTTGTAGGCGGGGAGGGAGAGTGTCTGCACAAACGCAGGCGTTCCCTTAGGAATGCCTGCCGTTTGTGGGCGGCCCTACTGACATCACTAGTGATGTCAGTAGTGGACTTCCTGCTCTATTAGAGCAGGAAGTCCACTTGGTCTTGCGGGAGCCAAGACCCTACCACAGGGTCTCGTTGCAAGCCCGATGATCACGATAATCACGACAGACTCCAGGCCGCTCGCACAAAGAGAAAAAAGAAAAAGAAAAACCATGCCCATCAGACCTCCGGCAGTGAGCGGGTCTGAATCAGGCCCAAAGTCCACTAAAGGCAGGGCCGGCGCTACCACTAGGCAAACTTAGGCAGCTGCCTAAGAGTGCCAGCCACGGCAGGGCGGTAGTGTGGATGGCACATAAGTGCAGTCCACACTACACTACTAGTATAACAAACACACAGCCGCCGGCAGCTGTGTGTTTGTTTTAGCAGCCGATGAGAGTCAGACAGACTCTCATTGGCTGCTGCGCCCACTGCCGGAGCCAGGCTGGACCTCACTCATGAGCTCCATTTTCCGGCTCCCTCAGTGGGTGATGGGAGAGACGTCATGACATCTCTCCCATCATGCAGAGCGGGCCGGCCTGGGAGGATGCCGGGCGGAGGAGCAGATGACGGAGCATGGATTAAGGTGAGTGGAGTTTTTTTTTTTTCTTTCGTGTTTGTCTGTCTGGCGGGGGTGGGGGGGTGGAGGACTACGTCTACAACCGGCACTACTGGGGGGACTACTGCGGGCACTGCACACTGGTGGGACCACTACTGGGAGCACTGCCTAGAGGGGGTTGTCTACTAGGGGTACTGCTGGGGGGACTACTACTGGGGCACTGCTGGGGGGGGGCTGCTACTGGGGCACTGCTGGGGGGCACTACTACTGGGGATACTGCTGGGGGGGACTACTATTGGGGGCACTGCTGGAGGGGGACTGCTACTGGGGGCACTGCTGGGGGGGACTGCTACTGGGAGCACTGCTGGGGGGACTACTACTGGGGGCACTGCATAGGGGGGGATTACTGCTGGGGGCACTACATAGGGGCACTGCTGGAGGGACTGCTACTGGGAGCACTGCGACTGGGGACTGCTACTGGGGCACTGCTGGGGGGACTACTACTGGGGGCACTACAAAGGGGGGGGTTACTGCTGGGGGCACTACATAGGGAGTGTTTACTGCTGGGGCACTGCTGGGGGGGGACTACTAATAGGGGCACTGCTGGGGGAGGCCTGCTACTGGGGGGATTACTACTGGGGGCACTGCTGGGGGGAAGACATAGGCAAACGCAGGGGGGGTTTCCGTCTGCCTGGAAATCCCCCTCCCCAGCCCACACCATGACCACAATAGAAATAGTAATATAATATTAATTATTTATTATAATTATTTTATTTTATTCTCAGTATCACAAATGAAATAATTAGCACCACCTGTGGATCTTTTAACATGTATCAGCCAGTGATAAATAACCTGTGCACCAACTAGGAGATCTGGAAAACATGTACTGTTAGGGATGCACTGCTATAGAGCCCAATATGTACATATATGTCCAGGGCAGTGCTAGGTCCTTCTGCTGCTCCTCCAGGCCCCCGGACTTGCTCTAATGCTCTGGAATGGTGCCCACATCTAAAATAAATACATTCAGCTCAGGCAGGGTGGCCTACTGCTGCATATAATGGGTTACTGTGATCGCTGGTCCTGTATATGCTGGAATTATTACACACAATATACTTTGTATGACGCATATTAAAGCTGGTTAAGTATTAATTATGCCCTCTTCATGGACTGGCCACACTCACTCTAAAATCAAGCATTTGGAAACCCCCCTCTAGAAATCCAGCGTTTGCCACTGGAAGACTACTACTGGGAGCACTGCATCGGGGGGACCACTACTGGGGGCACTGCATAGGGAGGGTTACTACTGGGGGCACTATATAAGGGGCACTGCATAGGTGCGGGACTACTACTGGGGGCACTGCATAGGGGGGCCACTACTGGGGGCACTGTAGAAGGGGCACTACTGAGGGCACTGTATAAGGGGCACTACTGGGGCACTGCACAGGGGGCCACTATTGCCAGAACTACTGGGGGCACTGTATGAGGGCTTGTGTAGCTATCGAGGGTGGGGGGGGCGTAAGGCTGAAGAAATACCTAGGGTGCAAAGAGACCTTGCTCCGTCCCAGGTAGCTGTACCATGCACACCACTGGCTACAGATGGACGGATGCTGATATTCCTGCATAGCCTCCAGTGACTGGTGAGAATATCCTCCATATCAGACACATTACAGGTAGCTGTACCATGCACACCACTGGCTATAGATAGACGGAGGCTGATATTCCTGCATAGCCTCCAGTGACTGGTGAGAATATCCTCCATATCAGACACATTACAGGTAGCTGTACCATGCACACCACTGGCTACAGATGGACGGATGCTGATATTCCTGCATAGCCTCCAGTGACTGGTGAGAATATCCTCCATATTAGACACATTACAGGTAGCTGTACCATGCACACCACTGGCTACAGATAGACGGAGGCTGATATTCCTGCATAGCCTCCAGTGACTGGTGAGAATATCCTCCATATCAGACACATTACAGGTAGCTGTACCATGCACACCACTGGCTACAGATGACAGGAGGCTGATATTCCTGCATAGCCTCCAGTGACTGGTGAGAATATCCTCCATATCAGACACATTACAGGTAGCTGTACCATGCACACCACTGGCTACAGATGACAGGAGGCTGATATTCCTGCATAGCCTCCAGTGACTGGTGAGAATATCCTCCATATCAGACACATTACAGGTAGCTGTACCATGCACACCACTGGCTACAGATAGACGGAGGCTGATGTTCCTGCATAGCCTCCAGTGACTGGTGAGAATATCCTCCATATCAGACACATTACAGGTAGCTGTACCATGCACACAACTGGCTACAGATGAGAGGAGGCTGATATTCCTGCATAGCCTCCAGTGACTGGTGAGAATATCCTCCATATCAGACACATTACAGGTAGCTGTACCATGCACACCACTGGCTACAGATGGATGGAGGCTGATATTCCTGCATAGCCTCCAGTGACTGGTGAGAATATCCTCCATATCAGACACATTACAGGTAGCTGTACCATGCACACCACTGGCTACAGATAGACGGAGGCTGATATTCCTGCATAGCCTCCAGTGACTGGTAAGAATATCCTCCATATCAGACACATTACAGGTAGCTGTACCATGCACACCACTGGCTACAGATGAGAGGAGGCTGATATTCCTGCATAGCCTCCAGTGACTGGTGAGAATATCCTCCATATCAGACACATTACAGGTAGCTGTACCATGCACACCACTGGCTACAGATGGATGGAGGCTGATATTCCTGCATAGCCTCCAGTGACTGGTGAGAATATCCTCCATATCAGGCACATTACAGGTAGCTGTACCGTGCACACCACTGGCTACAGATAGACGGAGGCTGATATTCCTGCATAGCCTCCAGTGACTGGTGAGAATATCCTCCATATCAGACACATTACAGGTTGCTGTACCATGCACACCACTGGCTACAGATAGACGGAGGCTGATATTCCTGCATAGCCTCCAGTGACTGGTGAGAATATCCTCCATATCAGACACATTACAGGTAGCTGTACCATGCACACCACTGGCTACAGATAGACGGAGGCTGATATTCCTGCATAGCCTCCAGTGACTGGTGAGAATATCCTCCATATCAGACACATTACAGGTAGCTGTACCATGCACACCACTGGCTACAGATAGACGGAGGCTGATGTTCCTGCATAGCCTCCAGTGACTGGTGAGAATATCCTCCATATCAGACACATTACAGGTAGCTGTACCATGCACACCACTGGCTACAGATGAGAGGAGGCTGATATTCCTGCATAGCCTCCAGTGACTGGTGAGAATATCCTCCATATCAGACACATTACAGGTAGCTGTACCATGCACACCACTGGCTACAGATGGATGGAGGCTGATATTCCTGCATAGCCTCCAGTGACTGGTGAGAATATCCTCCATATCAGACACATTACAGGTAGCTGTACCATGCACACCACTGGCTACAGATAGACGGAGGCTGATATTCCTGCATAGCCTCCAGTGACTGGTAAGAATATCCTCCATATCAGACACATTACAGGTAGCTGTACCATGCACACCACTGGCTACAGATGAGAGGAGGCTGATATTCCTGCATAGCCTCCAGTGACTGGTGAGAATATCCTCCATATCAGACACATTACAGGTAGCTGTACCATGCACACCACTGGCTACAGATGGATGGAGGCTGATATTCCTGCATAGCCTCCAGTGACTGGTGAGAATATCCTCCATATCAGGCACATTACAGGTAGCTGTACCGTGCACACCACTGGCTACAGATAGACGGAGGCTGATATTCCTGCATAGCCTCCAGTGACTGGTGAGAATATCCTCCATATCAGACACATTACAGGTAGCTGTACCATGCACACCACTGGCTATAGATAGACGGAGGCTGATATTCCTGCATAGCCTCCAGTGACTGGTGAGAATATCCTCCATATCAGACACATTACAGGTAGCTGTACCATGCACACCACTGGCTACAGATAGACGGAGGCTGATATTCCTGCATAGCCTCCAGTGACTGGTGAGAATATCCTCCATATTAGACACATTACAGGTAGCTGTACCGTGCACACCACTGGCTACAGATAGACGGAGGCTGATATTCCTGCATAGCCTCCAGTGACTGGTGAGAATATCCTCCATATCAGACACATTACAGGTAGCTGTACCATGCACACCACTGGCTATAGATAGATGGAGGCTGATATTCCTGCATAGCCTCCAGTGACTGGTGAGAATATCCTCCATATCAGACACATTACAGGTAGCTGTACCATGCACACCACTGGCTACAGATAGACGGAGGCTGATATTCCTGCATAGCCTCCAGTGACTGGTGAGAATATCCTCCATATCAGACACATTACAGGTAGCTGTACCATGCACACCACTGGCTACAGATGGATGGAGGCTGATATTCCTGCATAGCCTCCAGTGACTGGTGAGAATATCCTCCATATCAGACACATTACAGGTAGCTGTACCATGCACACCACTGGCTACAGATAGACGGAGGCTGATATTCCTGCATAGCCTCCAGTGACTGGTAAGAATATCCTCCATATCAGACACATTACAGGTAGCTGTACCATGCACACCACTGGCTACAGATGAGAGGAGGCTGATATTCCTGCATAGCCTCCAGTGACTGGTGAGAATATCCTCCATATCAGACACATTACAGGTAGCTGTACCATGCACACCACTGGCTACAGATGGATGGAGGCTGATATTCCTGCATAGCCTCCAGTGACTGGTGAGAATATCCTCCATATCAGGCACATTACAGGTAGCTGTACCGTGCACACCACTGGCTACAGATAGACGGAGGCTGATATTCCTGCATAGCCTCCAGTGACTGGTGAGAATATCCTCCATATCAGACACATTACAGGTAGCTGTACCATGCACACCACTGGCTATAGATAGACGGAGGCTGATATTCCTGCATAGCCTCCAGTGACTGGTGAGAATATCCTCCATATCAGACACATTACAGGTAGCTGTACCATGCACACCACTGGCTACAGATAGACGGAGGCTGATATTCCTGCATAGCCTCCAGTGACTGGTGAGAATATCCTCCATATTAGACACATTACAGGTAGCTGTACCGTGCACACCACTGGCTACAGATAGACGGAGGCTGATATTCCTGCATAGCCTCCAGTGACTGGTGAGAATATCCTCCATATCAGACACATTACAGGTAGCTGTACCATGCACACCACTGGCTATAGATAGATGGAGGCTGATATTCCTGCATAGCCTCCAGTGACTGGTGAGAATATCCTCCATATCAGACACATTACAGGTAGCTGTACCATGCACACCACTGGCTACAGATAGACGGAGGCTGATATTCCTGCATAGCCTCCAGTGACTGGTGAGAATATCCTCCATATCAGACACATTACAGGTAGCTGTACCATGCACACCACTGGCTACAGATAGACGGAGGCTGATGTTCCTGCATAGCCTCCAGTGACTGGTGAGAATATCCTCCATATCAGACACATTACAGGTAGCTGTACCATGCACACCACTGGCTACAGATAGACGGAGGCTGATATTCCTGCCTAGCCTCCAGTGACTGGTGAGAATATCCTCCATATCAGACACATTACAGGTAGCTGTACCATGCACACCACTGGCTACAGAGGACAGGAGGCTGATATTCCTGCATAGCCTCCAGTGACTGGTGAGAATATCCTCCATATCAGACACATTACAGGTAGCTGTACCATGCACACCACTGGCTATAGATAGATGGAGGCTGATATTCCTGCATAGCCTCCAGTGACTGGTGAGAATATCCTCCATATCAGACACATTACAGGTAGCTGTACCATGCACACCACTGGCTACAGATAGACGGAGGCTGATATTCCTGCATAGCCTCCAGTGACTGGTGAGAATATCCTCCATATCAGACACATTACAGGTAGCTGTACCATGCACACCACTGGCTACAGATAGACGGAGGCTGATGTTCCTGCATAGCCTCCAGTGACTGGTGAGAATATCCTCCATATCAGACACATTACAGGTAGCTGTACCATGCACACAACTGGCTACAGATGAGAGGAGGCTGATATTCCTGCATAGCCTCCAGTGACTGGTGAGAATATCCTCCATATCAGACACATTACAGGTAGCTGTACCATGCACACCACTGGCTACAGATGGATGGAGGCTGATATTCCTGCATAGCCTCCAGTGACTGGTGAGAATATCCTCCATATCAGACACATTACAGGTAGCTGTACCATGCACACCACTGGCTACAGATAGACGGAGGCTGATATTCCTGCATAGCCTCCAGTGACTGGTAAGAATATCCTCCATATCAGACACATTACAGGTAGCTGTACCATGCACACCACTGGCTACAGATGAGAGGAGGCTGATATTCCTGCATAGCCTCCAGTGACTGGTGAGAATATCCTCCATATCAGACACATTACAGGTAGCTGTACCATGCACACCACTGGCTACAGATGGATGGAGGCTGATATTCCTGCATAGCCTCCAGTGACTGGTGAGAATATCCTCCATATCAGGCACATTACAGGTAGCTGTACCGTGCACACCACTGGCTACAGATAGACGGAGGCTGATATTCCTGCATAGCCTCCAGTGACTGGTGAGAATATCCTCCATATCAGACACATTACAGGTAGCTGTACCATGCACACCACTGGCTACAGATAGACGGAGGCTGATATTCCTGCATAGCCTCCAGTGACTGGTGAGAATATCCTCCATATCAGACACATTACAGGTAGCTGTACCATGCACACCACTGGCTACAGATAGACGGAGGCTGATATTCCTGCATAGCCTCCAGTGACTGGTGAGAATATCCTCCATATCAGACACATTACAGGTAGCTGTACCATGCACACCACTGGCTACAGATAGACGGAGGCTGATGTTCCTGCATAGCCTCCAGTGACTGGTGAGAATATCCTCCATATCAGACACATTACAGGTAGCTGTACCATGCACACAACTGGCTACAGATGAGAGGAGGCTGATATTCCTGCATAGCCTCCAGTGACTGGTGAGAATATCCTCCATATCAGACACATTACAGGTAGCTGTACCATGCACACCACTGGCTACAGATGGATGGAGGCTGATATTCCTGCATAGCCTCCAGTGACTGGTGAGAATATCCTCCATATCAGACACATTACAGGTAGCTGTACCATGCACACCACTGGCTACAGATAGACGGAGGCTGATATTCCTGCATAGCCTCCAGTGACTGGTAAGAATATCCTCCATATCAGACACATTACAGGTAGCTGTACCATGCACACCACTGGCTACAGATGAGAGGAGGCTGATATTCCTGCATAGCCTCCAGTGACTGGTGAGAATATCCTCCATATCAGACACATTACAGGTAGCTGTACCATGCACACCACTGGCTACAGATGGATGGAGGCTGATATTCCTGCATAGCCTCCAGTGACTGGTGAGAATATCCTCCATATCAGGCACATTACAGGTAGCTGTACCGTGCACACCACTGGCTACAGATAGACGGAGGCTGATATTCCTGCATAGCCTCCAGTGACTGGTGAGAATATCCTCCATATCAGACACATTACAGGTAGCTGTACCATGCACACCACTGGCTATAGATAGACGGAGGCTGATATTCCTGCATAGCCTCCAGTGACTGGTGAGAATATCCTCCATATCAGACACATTACAGGTAGCTGTACCATGCACACCACTGGCTACAGATAGACGGAGGCTGATATTCCTGCATAGCCTCCAGTGACTGGTGAGAATATCCTCCATATCAGACACATTACAGGTAGCTGTACCATGCACACCACTGGCTACAGATAGACGGAGGCTGATGTTCCTGCATAGCCTCCAGTGACTGGTGAGAATATCCTCCATATCAGACACATTACAGGTAGCTGTACCATGCACACCACTGGCTACAGATAGACGGAGGCTGATGTTCCTGCATAGCCTCCAGTGACTGGTGAGAATATCCTCCATATCAGACACATTACAGGTAGCTGTACCATGCACACCACTGGCTACAGATAGACGGAGGCTGATATTCCTGCATAGCCTCCAGTGACTGGTGAGAATATCCTCCATATCAGACACATTACAGGTAGCTGTACCATGCACACCACTGGCTACAGATAGACGGAGGCTGATATTCCTGCATAGCCTCCAGTGACTGGTGAGAATATCCTCCATATCAGACACATTACAGGTAGCTGTACCATGCACACCACTGGGTACAGATAGACGGAGGCTGATATTCCTGCATAGCCTCCAGTGACTGGTGAGAATATCCTCCATATTAGACACATTACAGGTAGCTGTACCGTGCACACCACTGGCTACAGATAGACGGAGGCTGATATTCCTGCCTAGCCTCCAGTGACTGGTGAGAATATCCTCCATATCAGACACATTACAGGTAGCTGTACCATGCACACCACTGGCTATAGATAGACGGAGGCTGATATTCCTGCATAGCCTCCAGTGACTGGTGAGAACATCCTCCATATCAGACACATTACAGGTAGCTGTACCATGCACACCACTGGCTACAGATAGATGGAGGCTGATGTTCCTGCATAGCCTCCAGTGACTGGTGAGAATATCCTCCATATCAGACACATTACAGGTAGCTGTACCATGCACACAACTGGCTACAGATGAGAGGAGGCTGATATTCCTGCATAGCCTCCAGTGACTGGTGAGAATATCCTCCATATCAGACACATTACAGGTAGCTGTACCATGCACACCACTGGCTACAGATGGATGGAGGCTGATATTCCTGCATAGCCTCCAGTGACTGGTGAGAATATCCTCCATATCAGACACATTACAGGTAGCTGTACCATGCACACCACTGGCTACAGATAGACGGAGGCTGATATTCCTGCATAGCCTCCAGTGACTGGTAAGAATATCCTCCATATCAGACACATTACAGGTAGCTGTACCATGCACACCACTGGCTACAGATGAGAGGAGGCTGATATTCCTGCATAGCCTCCAGTGACTGGTGAGAATATCCTCCATATCAGACACATTACAGGTAGCTGTACCATGCACACCACTGGCTACAGATGGATGGAGGCTGATATTCCTGCATAGCCTCCAGTGACTGGTGAGAATATCCTCCATATCAGGCACATTACAGGTAGCTGTACCGTGCACACCACTGGCTACAGATAGACGGAGGCTGATATTCCTGCATAGCCTCCAGTGACTGGTGAGAATATCCTCCATATCAGACACATTACAGGTAGCTGTACCATGCACACCACTGGCTATAGATAGACGGAGGCTGATATTCCTGCATAGCCTCCAGTGACTGGTGAGAATATCCTCCATATCAGACACATTACAGGTAGCTGTACCATGCACACCACTGGCTACAGATAGACGGAGGCTGATATTCCTGCATAGCCTCCAGTGACTGGTGAGAATATCCTCCATATCAGACACATTACAGGTAGCTGTACCATGCACACCACTGGCTACAGATAGACGGAGGCTGATGTTCCTGCATAGCCTCCAGTGACTGGTGAGAATATCCTCCATATCAGACACATTACAGGTAGCTGTACCATGCACACCACTGGCTACAGATAGACGGAGGCTGATATTCCTGCATAGCCTCCAGTGACTGGTGAGAATATCCTCCATATCAGACACATTACAGGTAGCTGTACCATGCACACCACTGGCTACAGATAGACGGAGGCTGATATTCCTGCATAGCCTCCAGTGACTGGTGAGAATATCCTCCATATCAGACACATTACAGGTAGCTGTACCATGCACACCACTGGCTACAGATAGACGGAGGCTGATATTCCTGCATAGCCTCCAGTGACTGGTGAGAATATCCTCCATATCAGACACATTACAGGTAGCTGTACCATGCACACCACTGGCTACAGATAGACGGAGGCTGATATTCCTGCATAGCCTCCAGTGACTGGTGAGAATATCCTCCATATCAGACACATTACAGGTAGCTGTACCATGCACACCACTGGCTATAGATAGATGGAGGCTGATATTCCTGCATAGCCTCCAGTGACTGGTGAGAATATCCTCCATATCAGACACATTACAGGTAGCTGTACCATGCACACCACTGGCTACAGATAGACGGAGGCTGATATTCCTGCATAGCCTCCAGTGACTGGTGAGAATATCCTCCATATCAGACACATTACAGGTAGCTGTACCATGCACACCACTGGCTACAGATGGATGGAGGCTGATATTCCTGCATAGCCTCCAGTGACTGGTGAGAATATCCTCCATATCAGACACATTACAGGTAGCTGTACCATGCACACCACTGGCTACAGATAGACGGAGGCTGATATTCCTGCATAGCCTCCAGTGACTGGTAAGAATATCCTCCATATCAGACACATTACAGGTAGCTGTACCATGCACACCACTGGCTACAGATGAGAGGAGGCTGATATTCCTGCATAGCCTCCAGTGACTGGTGAGAATATCCTCCATATCAGACACATTACAGGTAGCTGTACCATGCACACCACTGGCTACAGATGGATGGAGGCTGATATTCCTGCATAGCCTCCAGTGACTGGTGAGAATATCCTCCATATCAGGCACATTACAGGTAGCTGTACCGTGCACACCACTGGCTACAGATAGACGGAGGCTGATATTCCTGCATAGCCTCCAGTGACTGGTGAGAATATCCTCCATATCAGACACATTACAGGTAGCTGTACCATGCACACCACTGGCTATAGATAGACGGAGGCTGATATTCCTGCATAGCCTCCAGTGACTGGTGAGAATATCCTCCATATCAGACACATTACAGGTAGCTGTACCATGCACACCACTGGCTACAGATAGACGGAGGCTGATATTCCTGCATAGCCTCCAGTGACTGGTGAGAATATCCTCCATATTAGACACATTACAGGTAGCTGTACCGTGCACACCACTGGCTACAGATAGACGGAGGCTGATATTCCTGCATAGCCTCCAGTGACTGGTGAGAATATCCTCCATATCAGACACATTACAGGTAGCTGTACCATGCACACCACTGGCTATAGATAGATGGAGGCTGATATTCCTGCATAGCCTCCAGTGACTGGTGAGAATATCCTCCATATCAGACACATTACAGGTAGCTGTACCATGCACACCACTGGCTACAGATAGACGGAGGCTGATATTCCTGCATAGCCTCCAGTGACTGGTGAGAATATCCTCCATATCAGACACATTACAGGTAGCTGTACCATGCACACCACTGGCTACAGATAGACGGAGGCTGATGTTCCTGCATAGCCTCCAGTGACTGGTGAGAATATCCTCCATATCAGACACATTACAGGTAGCTGTACCATGCACACCACTGGCTACAGATAGACGGAGGCTGATATTCCTGCCTAGCCTCCAGTGACTGGTGAGAATATCCTCCATATCAGACACATTACAGGTAGCTGTACCATGCACACCACTGGCTACAGAGGACAGGAGGCTGATATTCCTGCATAGCCTCCAGTGACTGGTGAGAATATCCTCCATATCAGACACATTACAGGTAGCTGTACCATGCACACCACTGGCTATAGATAGATGGAGGCTGATATTCCTGCATAGCCTCCAGTGACTGGTGAGAATATCCTCCATATCAGACACATTACAGGTAGCTGTACCATGCACACCACTGGCTACAGATAGACGGAGGCTGATATTCCTGCATAGCCTCCAGTGACTGGTGAGAATATCCTCCATATCAGACACATTACAGGTAGCTGTACCATGCACACCACTGGCTACAGATAGACGGAGGCTGATGTTCCTGCATAGCCTCCAGTGACTGGTGAGAATATCCTCCATATCAGACACATTACAGGTAGCTGTACCATGCACACAACTGGCTACAGATGAGAGGAGGCTGATATTCCTGCATAGCCTCCAGTGACTGGTGAGAATATCCTCCATATCAGACACATTACAGGTAGCTGTACCATGCACACCACTGGCTACAGATGGATGGAGGCTGATATTCCTGCATAGCCTCCAGTGACTGGTGAGAATATCCTCCATATCAGACACATTACAGGTAGCTGTACCATGCACACCACTGGCTACAGATAGACGGAGGCTGATATTCCTGCATAGCCTCCAGTGACTGGTAAGAATATCCTCCATATCAGACACATTACAGGTAGCTGTACCATGCACACCACTGGCTACAGATGAGAGGAGGCTGATATTCCTGCATAGCCTCCAGTGACTGGTGAGAATATCCTCCATATCAGACACATTACAGGTAGCTGTACCATGCACACCACTGGCTACAGATGGATGGAGGCTGATATTCCTGCATAGCCTCCAGTGACTGGTGAGAATATCCTCCATATCAGGCACATTACAGGTAGCTGTACCGTGCACACCACTGGCTACAGATAGACGGAGGCTGATATTCCTGCATAGCCTCCAGTGACTGGTGAGAATATCCTCCATATCAGACACATTACAGGTAGCTGTACCATGCACACCACTGGCTACAGATAGACGGAGGCTGATATTCCTGCATAGCCTCCAGTGACTGGTGAGAATATCCTCCATATCAGACACATTACAGGTAGCTGTACCATGCACACCACTGGCTACAGATAGACGGAGGCTGATATTCCTGCATAGCCTCCAGTGACTGGTGAGAATATCCTCCATATCAGACACATTACAGGTAGCTGTACCATGCACACCACTGGCTACAGATAGACGGAGGCTGATGTTCCTGCATAGCCTCCAGTGACTGGTGAGAATATCCTCCATATCAGACACATTACAGGTAGCTGTACCATGCACACAACTGGCTACAGATGAGAGGAGGCTGATATTCCTGCATAGCCTCCAGTGACTGGTGAGAATATCCTCCATATCAGACACATTACAGGTAGCTGTACCATGCACACCACTGGCTACAGATGGATGGAGGCTGATATTCCTGCATAGCCTCCAGTGACTGGTGAGAATATCCTCCATATCAGACACATTACAGGTAGCTGTACCATGCACACCACTGGCTACAGATAGACGGAGGCTGATATTCCTGCATAGCCTCCAGTGACTGGTAAGAATATCCTCCATATCAGACACATTACAGGTAGCTGTACCATGCACACCACTGGCTACAGATGAGAGGAGGCTGATATTCCTGCATAGCCTCCAGTGACTGGTGAGAATATCCTCCATATCAGACACATTACAGGTAGCTGTACCATGCACACCACTGGCTACAGATGGATGGAGGCTGATATTCCTGCATAGCCTCCAGTGACTGGTGAGAATATCCTCCATATCAGGCACATTACAGGTAGCTGTACCGTGCACACCACTGGCTACAGATAGACGGAGGCTGATATTCCTGCATAGCCTCCAGTGACTGGTGAGAATATCCTCCATATCAGACACATTACAGGTAGCTGTACCATGCACACCACTGGCTATAGATAGACGGAGGCTGATATTCCTGCATAGCCTCCAGTGACTGGTGAGAATATCCTCCATATCAGACACATTACAGGTAGCTGTACCATGCACACCACTGGCTACAGATAGACGGAGGCTGATATTCCTGCATAGCCTCCAGTGACTGGTGAGAATATCCTCCATATCAGACACATTACAGGTAGCTGTACCATGCACACCACTGGCTACAGATAGACGGAGGCTGATGTTCCTGCATAGCCTCCAGTGACTGGTGAGAATATCCTCCATATCAGACACATTACAGGTAGCTGTACCATGCACACCACTGGCTACAGATAGACGGAGGCTGATGTTCCTGCATAGCCTCCAGTGACTGGTGAGAATATCCTCCATATCAGACACATTACAGGTAGCTGTACCATGCACACCACTGGCTACAGATAGACGGAGGCTGATATTCCTGCATAGCCTCCAGTGACTGGTGAGAATATCCTCCATATCAGACACATTACAGGTAGCTGTACCATGCACACCACTGGCTACAGATAGACGGAGGCTGATATTCCTGCATAGCCTCCAGTGACTGGTGAGAATATCCTCCATATCAGACACATTACAGGTAGCTGTACCATGCACACCACTGGGTACAGATAGACGGAGGCTGATATTCCTGCATAGCCTCCAGTGACTGGTGAGAATATCCTCCATATTAGACACATTACAGGTAGCTGTACCGTGCACACCACTGGCTACAGATAGACGGAGGCTGATATTCCTGCCTAGCCTCCAGTGACTGGTGAGAATATCCTCCATATCAGACACATTACAGGTAGCTGTACCATGCACACCACTGGCTATAGATAGACGGAGGCTGATATTCCTGCATAGCCTCCAGTGACTGGTGAGAACATCCTCCATATCAGACACATTACAGGTAGCTGTACCATGCACACCACTGGCTACAGATAGATGGAGGCTGATGTTCCTGCATAGCCTCCAGTGACTGGTGAGAATATCCTCCATATCAGACACATTACAGGTAGCTGTACCATGCACACAACTGGCTACAGATGAGAGGAGGCTGATATTCCTGCATAGCCTCCAGTGACTGGTGAGAATATCCTCCATATCAGACACATTACAGGTAGCTGTACCATGCACACCACTGGCTACAGATGGATGGAGGCTGATATTCCTGCATAGCCTCCAGTGACTGGTGAGAATATCCTCCATATCAGACACATTACAGGTAGCTGTACCATGCACACCACTGGCTACAGATAGACGGAGGCTGATATTCCTGCATAGCCTCCAGTGACTGGTAAGAATATCCTCCATATCAGACACATTACAGGTAGCTGTACCATGCACACCACTGGCTACAGATGAGAGGAGGCTGATATTCCTGCATAGCCTCCAGTGACTGGTGAGAATATCCTCCATATCAGACACATTACAGGTAGCTGTACCATGCACACCACTGGCTACAGATGGATGGAGGCTGATATTCCTGCATAGCCTCCAGTGACTGGTGAGAATATCCTCCATATCAGGCACATTACAGGTAGCTGTACCGTGCACACCACTGGCTACAGATAGACGGAGGCTGATATTCCTGCATAGCCTCCAGTGACTGGTGAGAATATCCTCCATATCAGACACATTACAGGTAGCTGTACCATGCACACCACTGGCTATAGATAGACGGAGGCTGATATTCCTGCATAGCCTCCAGTGACTGGTGAGAATATCCTCCATATCAGACACATTACAGGTAGCTGTACCATGCACACCACTGGCTACAGATAGACGGAGGCTGATATTCCTGCATAGCCTCCAGTGACTGGTGAGAATATCCTCCATATCAGACACATTACAGGTAGCTGTACCATGCACACCACTGGCTACAGATAGACGGAGGCTGATGTTCCTGCATAGCCTCCAGTGACTGGTGAGAATATCCTCCATATCAGACACATTACAGGTAGCTGTACCATGCACACCACTGGCTACAGATAGACGGAGGCTGATATTCCTGCATAGCCTCCAGTGACTGGTGAGAATATCCTCCATATCAGACACATTACAGGTAGCTGTACCATGCACACCACTGGCTACAGATAGACGGAGGCTGATATTCCTGCATAGCCTCCAGTGACTGGTGAGAATATCCTCCATATCAGACACATTACAGGTAGCTGTACCATGCACACCACTGGCTACAGATAGACGGAGGCTGATATTCCTGCATAGCCTCCAGTGACTGGTGAGAATATCCTCCATATTAGACACATTACAGGTAGCTGTACCGTGCACACCACTGGCTACAGATAGACGGAGGCTGATATTCCTGCATAGCCTCCAGTGACTGGTGAGAATATCCTCCATATCAGACACATTACAGGTAGCTGTACCATGCACACCACTGGCTATAGATAGATGGAGGCTGATATTCCTGCATAGCCTCCAGTGACTGGTGAGAATATCCTCCATATCAGACACATTACAGGTAGCTGTACCATGCACACCACTGGCTACAGATAGACGGAGGCTGATATTCCTGCATAGCCTCCAGTGACTGGTGAGAATATCCTCCATATCAGACACATTACAGGTAGCTGTACCATGCACACCACTGGCTACAGATAGACGGTGGCTGATGTTCCTGCATAGCCTCCAGTGACTGGTGAGAATATCCTCCATATCAGACACATTACAGGTAGCTGTACCATGCACACCACTGGCTACAGATAGACGGAGGCTGATATTCCTGCCTAGCCTCCAGTGACTGGTGAGAATATCCTCCATATCAGACACATTACAGGTAGCTGTACCATGCACACCACTGGCTACAGAGGACAGGAGGCTGATATTCCTGCATAGCCTCCAGTGACTGGTGAGAATATCCTCCATATATCAGACACATTACAGGTAGCTGTACCATACACACCATTAATGGGAATAATCAGTGTATAAAGCCAGTGTCTTACCGTAACGCTGCTCGCTCCTCTCTCCTCTCATGTAGGTGTCACACACACTGACATATATAGCAGGCTCCATTATTAATGAGGGCATCCTGACACGTCAGAGGATGTTACCTGAGAAGTAGAGGTTAGGTTACCTGGATCACAGGTGTCACTGGAGAGGGGGCGGTACATTCGGGTCAGCGCCTGGCCCCACAGTCACTTATCTCTGAATGTCTAATGACCGAGGTCCAGGCGGCTTATTATCTGCTGCTTTATAAGGTTCTCTCTTCCCATATCGCACGCTGTGCTGAACTGGGAAACACCTGTGGGGGGCAGGAGAGGGGGGGGGGGTTTAGGCTTCCACTGAGTGGGTTCTGGGATTCATAGATGCAGCCAAATTGCAGTAAGGTTGTGTCTTATACCCAATGCAGGGAAATGATACTAATGAACCTATTTGAATATATATATGTTATTTATTTTTTTCATATATATATATATATATATATATATATATATATATAAAACAGCTACATAATGGGGTAAGGTGCAATCAGGGAGATTATTAGGGGTAAATTTACTAAGAATCGAGTCTGGAGAGTTTGGTCATTTTTTCCACTCGCAAATTTACTAATGTAAAACTCGGGAGAGAGATCTCCTTTGTTACGGGAAAATACTGGAGAGTTAGCAAACTTCTCTTCAATTCACCATCGGCAAAACTCGAGAACCTTTTCACTGGTGAAGATGGGATTCGGGAATTTACCAAGCAGAGAGTTTCTAAACTCACATGAGATGGGAAAACTCTCCTGTAAAAACTTGTGAGTTCGTCAGAAACATACACAGATCACTGTGATCCATGTATGTTTCTGCCTGTAAATAGGTTAAAAACGGGTTGGATGTTTAGAAAAAAAATGACATTAGGTCTCCCCCCAAAAGCTTAACCAGCCCCGGACTTACCAGCCAGTCCTGGTTTATAAAATTACATAGAACATAATTAGTAAGGTTCCACCGTAATTTAGAAACCAACACCAGGCTGCAGCTCCAGTCCTGGTTTTAATCATAGAAGAAAAAAAATTACGCAGGGGTCCCCCTATAATAAAAACCAGCACCGGACCCAAAATGGCCTGGCTGTAATGCCACAGCCCGGAGACCCTATTACCACGGCTCCAGGGCCAAAGCATTCTCAGTCCAAGCCTGCCAGGCCACACCGGGGATCTCAGGGGAGGTGGGGACCCTTGAAAAAAGGGGTCCCCCCTTTCCCTTAACCCCAGGCTTGGTCTGAAGCCTGGGGGCTCTTCCCTGCACCCCTGGAGCTTTGGGTACGTGGGTAATAAAGTGAAGAATTGAATGAAACTATTGGAATTGATAGTGGCACTACAGATGCCAGCATGCCTGCCCTTGTTATTTGTGGAACTACAAGTGCCAGCAGGTGGCCAGCACCCATACCCCCACTGTAAAATAAATAGTTAAATAAAGACACCACACGCACACACACCACACACACACCGTGACAAGTAAAAGTTTATAATACACATACCTCACTCACACATACCTACTTACTCCCAGATGGTGCTTCCGCATTCTCCAAGTAAAATCCACGGCTGGAGCTGAAAAAATATCCTTAAGATCTCACCTAGATCCTCGCGCTGGTCTCCATAGCATCCAGGGGGGCTTTGCAAAAAAACAATCCGAGTACCCGATCCATATACTTACCATTAGCGGTGTATGTGAGCTCTTGCGAGCAGGGCCCTCTATGCTCTGTTGCTTATCTGGGTGTTATGGTCACCAATGTATCAATGTATATTATCTATGTCCTTGTCTTTCATTGTATTGTATCTTACTGTAAGTCACGTTTTTGGTTATGTACCTTGCAAGGCGCTGCAGAACACTTGTGGCGCCATAAAAATAAACGATAATAATAATAATAATAATAATATGTGTGTAACCATATACACCGCTAACCAGCTCCCGACTGAACAGTGAGAACAGTCAGGAGTCATAAGCCAAGCAGCGGCCGCTAACTGCATAGCGGCTGCTGATTGGCTCCTGCACCTGATAGTTCCCAAGATATGGGGGTGTTATGGGATGGGGATACTGAGGATAACAGGAACGTGTATATAGATCAGGTACATGTGACAGATGGGTAATGATGTAATTAGTGTGATGTAGTGATGGGGGTGTTATGGGATGGGGGATACTGAGGATAACAGGAACGTGTATATAGATCAGGTACATGTGACAGATGGGTAATGATGTAATTAGTGTGATGTAGTGATGGGGGTGTTATGGGATGGGGATACTGAGGATAACAGGAACGTGTATATAGATCAGGTACATGTGACAGATGGGTAATGATGTAATTAGTGTGATGTAGTGATGGGGATGTTATGGGATGGGGATACAGAGGATAACAGGAACGTGTATATAGATCAGGTACATGTGACAGATGGGTAATGATGTAATTACTGTGATGTAGTGATGGGGATGTTATGTGATGGGGGATAATGAGGATAACAGGAACGTGTATATAGATCAGGTACATGTGACAGATGGGTAATGATGTAATTAATTACTGTGATGTAGTGATGGGGGGTGTTATGGGATGGGGATACTGAGGATAACAGGAATGTGTATATAGACCAGGTACATGTGACAGATGGGTAATGATGTAATTAGTGCGATGTAGTGATGGGGGTGTTATGGGATGGGGATACTGAGGATAACAGGAACGTGTATATAGACCAGGTACATGTGACAGATGGGTAATGATGTAATTAGTGTGATGTAGTGATGGGGGTGTTATGGGATGGGGATACTGAGGATAACAGGAACGTGTATATAGATCAGGTACATGTGACAGATGGGTAATGATGTAGTGATGTAGTGAAGTGATGTGGGGGGTGTTATGGGATGGGGATACTGAGGATAACAGGAACGTGTTATAGATCAGGTACATGTGACAGATGGGTAATGATGTAATTAGTGTGATGTAGTGATGGGGGTGTATGGGATGGGATACTGAGGATAACAGGAACGTGTATATAGATCAGGTACATGTGACAGATGGGTAATGATGTAATTAGTGTGATGTAGTGATGGGGATGTTATGGGATGGGGATACTGAGGATAACAGGAACGTGTATATAGATCAGGTACATGTGACAGATGGGTAATGATGTAATTAGTGTGATGTAGTGATGGGGGTGATATGGGATGGGGATACTGAGGATAACAGGAACGTGTATATAGATCAGGTACATGTGACAGATGGGTAATGATGTAATTAGTGTGATGTAGTGATGGGGTGTTATGGGATGGGGGATACTGAGGATAACAGGAATGTGTATATAGATCAGGTACATGTGACAGATGGGTAATGATGTAATTAGTGTGATGTAGTGATGGGGGTGTTATGGGATGGGGATACTGAGGATAACAGGAACGTGTATATAGATCAGGTACATGTGACAGATGGGTAATGATGTAATTAGGTGTGATGTAGTGATGGGGGTGTTATGGGATGGGGGATAATGAGGATAACAGGAACGTGTATATAGATCAGGTACATGCGACCAGATGGGTAATGATGTAATTAGTGTGATGTTGTGATGGGGATGTTATGGGATGGGGATACTGAGGATAACAGGAATGTGTATATAGATCAGGTACCTGTGACAGATGGGTAATGATGTAATTAGTGTGATGTAGTGATGGGGGTGATAGGGATGGAGATACTGAGGATAACAGGAACGTGTATATAGATCAGGTACATGTGACAGATGGGTAATGATGTAATTAGTGTGATGTAGTGATGGGGGGTGTTATGGGATGGGGATACTGAGGATAACAGGAATGTGTATATAGATCAGGTACATGTGACAGATGGGTAATGATGTAATTAGTGTGATGTAGTGATGGGGGATGTTATGGGATGGGGGATACTGTGGATAACAGGAACGTGTATATAGATCAGGTACATGTGACAGATGAGTAATGATGTAATTAGTGTGATGTAGTGATTGGGGGTGTTATGGGATGGGATACTGAGGATAACAGGAACGTGTATATAGATCAGGTACATGTGACAGATGGGTAATGATGTAATTAGTGTGATGTAGTGATGGGGGGTGTTATGGGATGGGGATACTGAGGATAACAGGAACGTGTATATAGATCAGGTACATGTGACAGATGGGTAATGATGTAATTAGTGTGATGTAGTGATGGGGGTGTTATGGGATGGGATACTGAGGATAACAGGAACTGTGTATATAGATCAGGTACATGTGACAGATGGGTAATGATTGTAATTACTGTGAATGTAGTGATGGGGGTGTTATGGGATGGGGATGCTGAGGATAACAGGAACGTGTATATAGATCAGGTACATGTGACAGATGGGTAATGATGTAATTAGTGTGATGTAGTGATGGGATGTTATGTGATGGGGGATACTGAGGATAACAGGAATGTGTATATAGATCAGGTACATGTGACAGATGGGTAATGATGTAATTACTTGTGATGTAGTGATGGGGGTGTTATGGGATGGGGATGCTGAGGATAACAGGAACGTGTATATAGATCAGGTACATGTGACAGATGGGTAATGATGTAATTAGTGTGATGTAATGATGGGGGTGTTATGGGATGGGGATACTGAGGATAACAGGAACGTGTATATAGATCAGGTACATGTGACAGATGGGTAATGATGTAATTAGTGTGATGTAGTGATGGGGGTGTTATGGGATGGGGGATAATGAGGATAACAGGAACGTGTATATAGATCAGGTACATGTGACAGATGGGTAATGATGTAATTAGTGTGATGTAGTGATGGGGATGTTATGGGATGGGGATACTGAGGATAACAGGAACGTGTATATAGATCAGGTACATGTGACAGATGGGTAATGATGTAATTAGTGTGATGTAGTGATGGGGGTGTTATGGGATGGGGATACAGAGGATAACAGGAATGTGTATATAGATCAGGTACATGTGACAGATGGGTAATGATGTAATTAGTGTGATGTAGTGATGGGGGTGTTATGGGATGGGGATACTGAGGATAACAGGAACGTGTATATAGATCAGGTACATGTGACAGATGGGTAATGATGTAATTAGAGTGATGTAGTGATGGGGGTGTTATGGGATGGGGATACTGAGGATAACAGGAACGTGTATATAGATCAGGTACATGTGACAGATGGGTAATGATGTAATTAGTGTGATGTAGTGATGGGGGTGTTATGGGATGGGGATACTGAGGATAACAGGAACGTGTATATAGATCAGGTACATGTGACAGATGGGTAATGATGTAATTAGTGTGATGTAGTGATGGGGGTGTTATGGGATGGGGGATACTGAGGATAACAGGAACGTGTATATAGACCAGGTACATGTGACAGATGGGTAATGATGTAATTAGTGTGATGTAGTGATGGGGGTGTTATGGGATGGGGATACTGAGGATAACAGGAACGTGTATATAGATCAGGTACATGTGACAGATGGGTAATGATGTAATTAAGTGTGATGTAGTGATGGGGGTGTTATGGGATGGGGATACTGAGGATAACAGGAACGTGTAATATAGATCAGGTACATGTGACAGATGGGTAATGATGTAATTAGTGTGATGTAGTGATGGGGGTGTTATGGGATGGGGATACTGAGGATAACAGGAACGTGTATATAGATCAGGTACATGTGACAGATGGGTAATGATGTAATTAGTGTGATGTAGTGATGGGGTGTTATGGGATGGGGGATACTGAGGATAACAGGAACGTGTATATAGATCAGGTACATGTGACAGATGGGTAATGAGGTAATTAGTGTGATGTAGTGATGGGGATGTTATGGGATGGGGGATACTGAGGATAACAGGAACGTGTATATAGATCAGGTACATGTGACAGATGGGTAATGATGTAATTACTGTGATGTAGTGATGGGGATGTTATGGGATGGGGATACTGAGGATAACAGAATGTGTATATAGATCAGGTACATGTGACAGATGGGTAATGAGGTAATTAGTGTGATGTAGTGATGGGGATGTTATGGGATGGGGGATACTGAGGATAACAGGAATGTGTATATAGATCAGGTACCTGTGACAGATGGGTAATGATGTAATTAGTGTGATGTAGTGATGGGGGTGTTATGGGATGGGGATACTGAGGATAACAGGAATGTGTATATAGATCAGGTACATGTGACAGATGGGTAATGATGTAATTAGTGTGATGTAGTGATGGGGGTGTTATGGGGATGGGGATACTGAGGATAACAGGAACGTGTATATAGATCAGGTACATGTGACAGATGGGTAATGATGTAATTACTGTGATGTAGTGATGGGGGTGTTATGGGATGGGGGATACTGAGGATAACAGGAACGTGTATATAGATCAGGTACATGTGACAGATGGGTAATGATGTAATTAGTGTGATGTAGTGATGGGGGTGTTATGGATGGGGATACTGAGGATAACAGGAATGTGTATATAGATCAGGTACATGTGACAGATGGGTAATGATGTAATTAGTGTGATGTAGTGATGGGGATGATATGGGATGGGGATACTGAGGATAACAGGAACGTGTATATAGATCAGGTACATGTGACAGATGGGTAATGATGTAATTAGTGTGATGTAGTGATGGGGGATGTTATGGGATGGGGGATACTGAGGATAACAGGAATGTGTATATAGATCAGGTACATGTGACAGATGGGTAATGATGTAATTAGTGTGATGTAGTGATGGGGATGTTATGGGATGGGGATACTGAGGATAACAGGAATGTGTATATAGATCAGGTACATGTGACAGATGGTAATGATGTAATTAGTGTGATGTAGTGATGGGGGGTGTTATGGGATGGGGATACTGAGGATAACAGGAACGTGTATATAGATCAGGTACATGTGACAGATGGGTAATGATGTAATTAGTGTGATGTAGTGATGGTGATGTTATGGGATGGGGGATACTGAGGATAACAGGAACGTGTATATAGATCAGGTACATGTGACAGATGGGTAATGATGTAATTAGTGTGATGTAGTGATGGGGGTGTTATGGGATGGGGGATACTGAGGATAACAGGAACGTGTATATAGATCAGGTACATGTGACAGATGGGTAATGATGTAATTAGTGTGACGTAGTGATGGGGGTGTTATGGGATGGGGATACTGAGGATAACAGGAACGTGTATATAGATCAGGTACATGTGACAGATGGGTAATGATGTAATTAGTGTGATGTAGTGATGGGGGGTGATATGGGATGGGGATACTGAGGATAACAGGAATGTGTATATAGATCAGGTACATGTGACAGATGGGTAATGATGTAATTAGTGTGATGTAGTGATGGGGGTGTTATGGATGGGGGATACTGAGGATAACAGGAATGTGTATATAGATCAGGTACATGTGACAGATGGGTAATGATGTAATTAGTGTGATGTAGTGATGGGGGTGTTATGGGATGGGGATACTGAGGATAACAGGAACGTGTATATAGATCAGGTACATGTGACAGATGGGTAATGATGTAATTAGTGTGATGTAGTGATGGGGGTGTTATGGGATGGGGATACTGAGGATAACAGGAACGTGTATATAGATCAGGTACATGTGACAGATGGGTAATGATGTAAATTAGTGTGATGTAGTGATGGGGGTGTTATGTGATGGGGGATAATGAGGATAACAGGAACGTGTATATAGATCAGGTAAATGTGACAGATGGGTAATGATGTAATTAGTGTGATGTAGTGATGGGGGTGTTATGGGATGGGGATACTGAGGATAACAGGAACGTGTATATAGATCAGGTACATGCGACAGATGGGGTAATGATGTAATTAGTGTGATGTTGTGATGGGGATGTTATGGGATGGGGATACTGAGGATAACAGGAATGTGTATATAGATCAGGTACCTGTGACAGATGGGTAATGATGTAATTAGTGTGATGTAGTGATGGGGGTGATAGGGATGGAGATACTGAGGATAACAGGAACGTGTATATAGATCAGGTACATGTGACAGATGGGTAATGATGTAATTAGTGTGATGTAGTGATGGGGATGTTATGGGATGGGGGATACTGAGGATAACAGGAACGTGTATATAGATCAGGTACATGTGACAGATGGGTAATGATGTAATTAGTGTGATGTAGTGATGGGGGTGTTATGGGATGGGGATAATGGAGGATAACAGGAATGTGTATATAGATCAGGTACATGTGACAGATGGGTAATGATGTAATTAGTGTGATGTAGTGATAGGGGTGTTATGGGATGGGGATAATGAGGATAACAGGAACGTGTATATAGATCAGGTACATGTGACAGATGGGTAATGATGTAATTAGTGTGATGTAGTGATGGGGGGTGTTATGGGATGGGGATACTGAGGATAACAGGAACGTGTATATAGATCAGGTACATGTGACAGATGGGTAATGATGTAATTAGTGTGATGTAGTGATGGGGGATGTTATGGGATGGGGGATACTGTGGATAACAGGAACGTGTATATAGATCAGGTACATGTGACAGATGAGTAATGATGTAATTAGTGTGATGTAGTGATGGGGGATGTTATGGGATGGGGGATACTGTGGATAACAGGAATGTGTATATAGATCAGGTACATGTGACAGATGGGTAATGATGTAATTAGTGTGATGTAGTGATGGGGGGGATGTTATGGGATGGGGATACTGAGGATAACAGGAACGTGTATATAGATCAGGTACATGTGACAGATGGGTAATGATGTAATTAGTGTGATGTAGTGATGGGGATGTTATGGGATGGGGATACTGAGGATAACAGGAATGTGTATATAGATCAGGTACATGTGACAGATGGGTAATGATGTAATTAGAGTGATGTAGTGATGGGGGTGTTATGGGATGGGGGATACTGAGGATAACAGGAATGTGTATATAGATCAGGTACATGTGACAGATGGGTAATGATGTAATTAGTGTGATGTAGTGATGGGGATGTTATGGGATGGGGATACTGAGGATAACAGGAACGTGTATATAGATCAGGTACATGTGACAGATGGGTAATGATATAATTAGTGTGATGTAGTGATGGGGATGTTATGTGATGGGGGATACTGAGGATAACAGGAATGTGTATATAGATCAGGTACATGTGACAGATGGGTAATGCTGTAATTACTGTGATGTAGTGATGGGGGTGTTATGGGATGGGGATGCTGAGGATAACAGGAACGTGTATATAGATCAGGTACATGTGACAGATGGGTAATGATGTAATTAGTGTGATGTAGTGATGGGGATGTTATGGGATGGAGATACTGAGGATAACAGGAATGTGTATATAGATCAGGTACATGTGACAGATGGGTAATGATGTAATTAGTGTGATGTAGTGATGGGGGATGTTATGTGATGGGGGATACTGAGGATAACAGGAATGTGTATATAGATCAGGTACATGTGACAGATGGGTAATGATGTAATTAGTGTGATGTAGTGATGGGGGATGTTATGGGATGGGGATGCTGAGGATAACAGGAACGTGTATATAGATCAGGTACATGTGACAGATGGGTAATGATGTAATTAGTGTGATGTAGTGATGGGGGATGTTATGGGATGGGGATGCTGAGGATAACAGGAACGTGTATATAGATCAGGTACATGTGACAGATGGGTAATGATGTAATTAGTGTGATGTAGTGATGGGGGTGTTATGGGATGGGGATACTGAGGATAACAGGAACGTGTATATAGATCAGGTACATGTGACAGATGGGTAATGATGTAATTACTGTGATGTAGTGATGGGGATGTTATGGGATGGGGATACTGAGGATAACAGGAACGTGTATATAGATCAGGTACATGTGACAGATGGGTAATGATGTAATTAGTGTGATGTAGTGATGGGGATGTTATGGGATGGGGGATACTGAGGATAACAGGAACGTGTATATAGATCAGGTACATGTGACAGATGGGTAATGATGTAATTAGTGTGATGTAGTGATGGGGGTGTTATGGGATGGGGATACTGAGGATAACAGGAACGTGTATATAGATCAGGTACATGTGACAGATGGGTAATGATGTAATTACTGTGATGTAGTGATGGGGGTGTTATGGGATGGGGGATACTGAGGATAACAGGAAAGTGTATATAGATCAGGTACATGTGACAGATGGGTAATGATGTAATTAGTGTGATGTAGTGATGGGGGTGTTATGGGATGGGGATACTGAGGATAACAGGAATGTGTATATAGATCAGGTACATGTGACAGATGGGTAATGATGTAATTAGTGTGATGTAGTGATGGGGGTGTTATGGGATGGGGATACTGAGGATAACAGGAACGTGTATATAGATCAGGTACATGTGACAGATGGGTAATGATGTAATTAGTGTGATGTAGTGATGGGGGATGTTATGGGATGGGGGATACTGAGGATAACAGGAATGTGTATATAGATGAGGTACATGTGACAGATGGGTAATGATGTAATTAGTGTGATGTAGTGATGGTGGTGTTATGGGATGGGGATACTGAGGATAACAGGAATGTGTATATAGATCAGGTACATGTGACAGATGGGTAATGATGTAATTAGTGTGATGTAGTGATGGGGGTGTTATGGGATGGGGATACTGAGGATAACAGGAACGTGTATATAGATCAGGTACATGTGACAGATGGGTAATGATGTAATTAGTGTGATGTAGTGATGGTGATGTTATGGGATGGGGATACTGAGGATAACAGGAACGTGTATATAGATCAGGTACATGTGACAGATGGGTAATGATGTAATTAGTGTGATGTAGTGATGGGGGGTGATATGGGATGGGGATACTGAGGATAACAGGAATGTGTATATAGATCAGGTACATGTGACAGATGGGTAATGATATAATTAGTGTGATGTAGTGATGGGGGTGTTATGGGATGGGGGATACTGAGGATAACAGGAATGTGTATATAGATCAGGTACATGTGACAGATGGGTAATGATGTAATTAGTGTGATGTAGTGATGGGGGTGTTATGGGATGGGGATACTGAGGATAACAGGAACGTGTATATAGATCAGGTACATGTGACAGATGGGTAATGATGTAATTAGTGTTGATGTAGTGATGGGGGGTGTTATGTGATGGGGGATAATGAGGATAACAGGAACGTGTATATAGATCAGGTACATGTGACAGATGGGTAATGATGTAATTAGTGTGATGTAGTGATGGGGGTGATAGGGATGGAGATACTGAGGATAACAGGAACGTGTATATAGATCAGGTACATGTGACAGATGGGTAATGATGTAATTAGTGTGATGTAGTGATGGGGATGTTATGGGATGGGGGGATACTGAGGATAACAGGAACGTGTATATAGATCAGGTACATGTGACAGATGGGTAATGATGTAATTAGTGTGATGTAGTGATGGGGGTGTTATGGGATGGGGATAATGAGGATAACAGGAATGTGTATATAGATCAGGTACATGTGACAGATGGGTAATGATGTAATTAGTGTGATGTAGTGATAGGGGTGTTATGGGATGGGGATAATGAGGATAACAGGAACGTGTATATAGATCAGGTACATGTGACAGATGGGTAATGATGTAATTAGTGTGATGTAGTGATGGGATGTTATGGGATGGGGGATACTGAGGATAACAGGAACGTGTATATAGATCAGGTACATGTGACAGATGGGTAATGATGTAATTAGTGTGATGTAGTGATGGGGGATGTTATTGGGATGGGGGATACTGTGGATAACAGGAACGTGTATATAGATCAGGTACATGTGACAGATGAGTAATGATGTAATTAGTGTGATGTAGTGATGGGGGTGTTATGGGATGGGGATACTGAGGATAACAGGAACGTGTATATAGATCAGGTACATGTGACAGATGGGTAATGATGTAATTAGTGTGATGTAGTGATGGGGATGTTATGGGATGGGGATACTGAGGATAACAGGAATGTGTATATAGATCAGGTACATGTGACAGATGGGTAATGATGTAATTAGAGTGATGTAGTGATGGGGGTGTTATGGGATGGGGATACTGAGGATAACAGGAACGTGTATATAGATCAGGTACATGTGACAGATGGGTAATGATGTAATTAGTGTGATGTAGTGATGGGGGTGTTATGGGATGGGGATACTGAGGATAACAGGAACGTGTATATAGATCAGGTACATGTGACAGATGGGTAATGATGTAATTAGTGTGATGTAATGATGGGGGTGTTATGGGATGGGGATACTGAGGATAACAGGAATGTGTATATAGATCAGGTACATGTGACAGATGGGTAATGATGTAATTAGTGTGATGTAGTGATGGGGATGTTATGGGATGGAGATACTGAGGATAACAGGAATGTGTATATAGATCAGGTACATGTGACAGATGGGTAATGATGTAATTAGTGTGATGTAGTGATGGGGGTGTTATGTGATGGGGGATACTGAGGATAACAGGAACGTGTATATAGATCAGGTACATGTGACAGATGGGTAATGATGTAATTAGTGTGATGTAGTGATGGGGGATGTTATGGGATGGGGATGCTGAGGATAACAGGAACGTGTATATAGATCAGGTACATGTGACAGATGGGTAATGATGTAATTAGTGTGATGTAGTGATGGGGGATGTTATGGGATGGGGATGCTGAGGATAACAGGAACGTGTATATAGATCAGGGTACATGTGACAGATGGGTAATGATGTAATTAGTGTGATGTAGTGATGGGGGTGTTATGGGATGGGGATACTGAGGATAACAGGAACGTGTATATAGATCAGGTACATGTGACAGATGGGTAATGATGTAATTAGTGTGATGTAGTGATGGGGGTGTTATGGGATGGGGATACTGAGGATAACAGGAACGTGTATATAGATCAGGTACATGTGACAGATGGGTAATGATGTAATTAGTGTGATGTAGTGATGGGGGTGTTATGGGATGGGGATACTGAGGATAACAGGAACGTGTATATAGATCAGGTACATGTGACAGATGGGTAATGATGTAATTAGTGTGATGTAGTGATGGGGGTGTTATGGGATGGGGATACTGAGGATAACAGGAACGTGTATATAGATCAGGTACATGTGACAGATGGGTAATGATGTAATTAGTGTGATGTAGTGATGGGGGTGTTATGGGATGGGGATACTGAGGATAACAGGAACGTGTATATAGATCAGGTACATGTGACAGATGGGTAATGATGTAATTAGTGTGATGTAGTGATTGGGATGTTATGGGATGGGGGATACTGAGGATAACAGGAACGTGTATATAGATCAGGTACATGTGACAGATGGGTAATGATGTAATTAGTGTGATGTAGTGATGGGGGTGTTATGGGATGGGGATACTGAGGATAACAGGAACATGTATATAGATCAGGTACATGTGACATATGGGTAATGATGTAATTAGTGTGACGTAGTGATGGGGGTGTTATGGGATGGCGGATACTGAGGATAACAGGAACGTGTGTATAGATCAGGTACATGTGACAGATGGGTAATGATGTAATTAGTGTGATGTAGTGATGGGGATGTTATGGGATGGGGATACTGAGGATAACAGGAACGTGTATATAGATCAGGTACATGTGACAGATGGGTAATGATGTAATTAGTGTGATGTAGTGATGGGATGTTATGGGATGGGGGATACTGAGGATAACAGGAACGTGTATATAGATCAGGTACATGTGACAGATGGGTAATGATGTAATTAGTGTGATGTAGTGATGGGGGTGTTATGGGATGGGGGATACTGAGGATAACAGGAACGTGTATATAGATCAGGTACATGTGACAGATGGGTAATGATGTAATTAGTGTGATGTAGTGATGGGGATGTTATGGGATGGGGATACTGAGGATAACAGGAACGTGTATATAGATCAGGTACATGTGACAGATGGGTAATGATGTAATTAGTGTGATGTAGTGATGGGGGTGTTATGGGATGGGGATACTGAGGATAACAGGAATGTGTATATAGATCAGGTACATGTGACAGATGGGTAATGATGTAATTAGTGTGATGTAGTGATGGGGATGTTATGGGATGGGGGATACTGAGGATAACAGGAACGTGTATATAGATCAGGTACATGTGACAGATGGGTAATGATGTAATTAGTGTGATGTAGTGATGGGGGTGTTATGGGATGGGGATACTGAGGGTAACAGGAACGTGTATATAGATCAGGTACATGTGACAGATGGGTAATGATGTAATTACTGTGATGTAGTGATGGGGGTGTTATGGGATGGGGATAATGAGGATAACAGGAACGTGTATATAGATCAGGTACATGTGACAGATGGGTAATGATGTAATTAGTGTGATGTAGTGATGGGGGTGTTATGGGATGGGGATACTGAGGATAACTGGAACGTGTATATAGATCAGGTACATGTGACAGATGGGTAATGATGTAATTAGTGTGACGTAGTGATGGGGGTGTTATGGGATGGGGATACTGAGGATAACAGGAATGTGTATATAGATCAGGTACATGTGACAGATGGGTAATGATGTAATTAGTGTGATGTAGTGATGGGGATGTTATGGGATGGGGGATACTGAGGATAACAGGAACGTGTATATAGATCAGGTACATGTGACAGATGGGTAATGATGTAATTAGTGTGATGTAGTGATGGGGATGTTATGGGATGGGGATACTGAGGATAACAGGAACGTGTATATAGATCAGGTACATGTGACAGATGGGTAATGATGTAATTAGTGTGATGTAGTGATGGGGGTGTTATGGGATGGGGATACTGAGGATAACAGGAACGTGTATATAGATCAGGTACATGTGACAGATGGGTAATGATGTAATTAGTGTGATGTAGTGATGGGGGTGTTATGGGATGGGGATACTGAGGATAACAGGAATGTGTATATAGATCAGGTACATGTGACAGATGGGTAATGATGTAATTAGTGTGATGTAGTGATGGGGGTGTTATGGGATGGGGGATACTGAGGATAACAGGAACGTGTATATAGATCAGGTACATGTGACAGATGGGTAATGATGTAATTAGTGTGATGTAGTGATGGGGGTGTTATGGGATGGGGATACTGAGGATAACAGGAATGTGTATATAGATCAGGTACATGTGACAGATGGGTAATGATGTAATTAGTGTGATGTAGTGATGGGGATGTTATGGGATGGGGATACTGAGGATAACAGGAACGTGTATATAGATCAGGTACCTGTGACAGATGGGTAATGATGTAATTAGTGTGATGTAGTGATGGGGGTGTTATGGGATGGGGATACTGAGGATAACAGGAATGTGTATATAGATCAGGTACATGTGACAGATGGGTAATGATGTAATTAGTGTGATGTAGTGATGGGGATGTTATGGGATGGGGATACTGAGGATAACAGGAATGTGTATATAGATCAGGTACATGAGACAGATGGGTAATGATGTAATTACTGTGATGTAGTGATGGGGGTGTTATGGGATGGGGATACTGAGGATAACAGGAACGTGTATATAGATCAGGTACATGTGACAGATGGGTAATGATGTAATTAGTGTGATGTAGTGATGGGGGTGTTATGGGATGGGGATACTGAGGATAACAGGAACGTGTATATAGATCAGGTACATGTGACAGATGGGTAATGATGTAATTAGTGTGATGTAGTGATGGGGGTGTTATGGGATGGGGATACTGAGGATAACAGGAACGTGTATATAGATCAGGTACATGTGACAGATGAGTAATGATGTAATTAGTGTGATGTAGTGATGGGGGTGTTATGGGATGGGGATACTGAGGGTAACAGGAACGTGTATATAGATCAGGTACATGTGACAGATGGGTAATGATGTAATTAGTGTGATGTAGTGATGGGGGTGTTATGGGATGGGTTACTGAGGATAACAGGAACGTGTATATAGATCAGGTACATGTGACAGATGGGTAATGATGTAATTAGTGTGATGTAGTGATGGGGATGTTATGGGATGGGGGATACTGAGGGTAACAGGAACGTGTATATAGATCAGGTACATGTGACAGATGGGTAATGATGTAATTAGTGTGATGTAGTGATGGGGATGTTATGGGATGGGAATACTGAGGATAACAGGAACGTGTATATAGATCAGGTACATGTGACAGATGGGTAATGATGTAATTAGTGTGATATAGTGATGGTGGTGTTATGGGATGGGGATACTGAGGATAACAGGAACGTGTATATAGATCAGGTACATGTGACAGATGGGTAATGATGTAATTAGTGTGATGTAGTGATGGGGGATGTTATGGGATGGGGATACTGAGGATAACAGGAACGTGTATATAGATCAGATACATGTGACAGATGGGTAATGATGTAATTAGTGTGATGTAGTGATGGGGGTGTTATGGGATGGGGATACTGAGGATAACAGGAATGTGTATATAGATCAGGTACATGTGACAGGTGGGTAATGATGTAATTAGTGCGATGTAGTGATGGGGGTGTTATGGGATGGGGATACTGAGGATAACAGGAATGTGTATTTAGATCAGGTACATGTGACAGATGGGTAATGATGTAATTAGTGTGATGTAGTGATGGGGGATACTGAGGATAACAGGAACGTGTATATAGATCAGGTACATGTGACAGATGGGTAATGATGTAATTAGTGTGATGTAGTGATGGGGGTGTTATGGGATGGGGATACTGAGGATAACAGGAACGTGTATATAGATCAGGTACATGTGACAGATGGGTAATGATGTAATTAGTGTGATGTAGTGATGGGGGTGTTATGGGATGGGGATACTGAGGATAACAGGAATGTGTATATAGATCAGGTACATGTGACAGATGGGTAATGATGTAATTACTGTGATGTAGTGATGGGGGTATATGGGATGGGGATAATGAGGATAACAGGAACGTGTATATAGATCAGGTACATGTGACAGATGGGTAATGATGTAATTAGTGTGATGTAGTGATGGGGGTGTTATGGGATGGGGATACTGAGGATAACAGGAACGTGTATATAGATCAGGTACATGTGACAGATGGGTAATGATGTAATTAGTGTGATGTAGTGATGGGGATGTTATAGGATGGGGGACACTGAGGATAACAGGAACGTGTATATAGATCAGGTACATGTGACAGATGGGTAATGATGTAATTAGTGTGATGTAGTGATGGGGATGTTATGGGATGGGGATACTGAGGATAACAGGAACGTGTATATAGATCAGGTACATGTGACAGATGGGTAATGATGTGATTAGTGTGATGTAGTGATGGGGGTGTTATGGGATGGGGGATACTGAGGATAACAGGAATGTGTATATAGATCAGGTACCTGTGACAGATGGGTAATGATGTAATTAGTGTGATGTAGTGATGGGGGTGTTATGGGATGGGGATACTGAGGATAACAGGAACGTGTATATAGATCAGGTACATGTGACAGATGGGTAATGATGTAATTAGTGTGATGTAGTGATGGGGGTGTTATGGGATGGGGATACTGAGGATAACAGGAATGTGTATATAGATCAGGTACATGTGACAGATGGGTAATGATGTAATTAGTGTGATGTAGTGATGGGGGTGTTATGGGATGGGGATACTGAGGATAACAGGAATGTGTATATAGATCAGGTACATGAGACAGATGGGTAATGATGTAATTACTGTGATGTAGTGATGGGGGTGTTATGGGATGGGGATACTGAGGATAACAGGAACGTGTATATAGATCAGGTACATGTGACAGATGGGTAATGATGTAATTAGTGTGATGTAGTGATGGGGGTGTTATGGGATGGGGATACTGAGGATAACAGGAACGTGTATATAGATCAGGTACATGTGACAGATGGGTAATGATGTAATTAGTGTGATGTAGTGATGGGGGTGTTATGGGATGGGGATACTGAGGGTAACAGGAACGTGTATATAGATCAGGTACATGTGACAGATGGGTAATGATGTAATTAGTGTGATGTAGTGATGGGGGTGTTATGGGATGGGTTACTGAGGATAACAGGAACGTGTATATAGATCAGGTACATGTGACAGATGGGTAATGATGTAATTAGTGTGATGTAGTGATGGGGATGTTATGGGATGGGGGATACTGAGGGTAACAGGAACGTGTATATAGATCAGGTACATGTGACAGATGGGTAATGATGTAATTAGTGTGATGTAGTGATGGGGATGTTATGGGATGGGAATACTGAGGATAACAGGAACGTGTATATAGATCAGGTACATGTGACAGATGGGTAATGATGTAATTAGTGTGATGTAGTGATGGTGGTGTTATGGGATGGGGATACTGAGGATAACAGGAACGTGTATATAGATCAGGTACATGTGACAGATGGGTAATGATGTAATTAGTGTGATGTAGTGATGGGGATGTTATGGGATGGGGATACTGAGGATAACAGGAACGTGTATATAGATCAGATACATGTGACAGATGGGTAATGATGTAATTAGTGTGATGTAGTGATGGGGGTGTTATGGGATGGGGGATACTGAGGATAACAGGAATGTGTATATAGATCAGGTACATGTGACAGATGGGTAATGATGTAATTAGTGCGATGTAGTGATGGGGGTGTTATGGGATGGGGATACTGAGTATAACAGGAACGTGTATATAGATCAGGTACATGTGACAGATGGGTAATGATGTAATTAGTGTGATGTAGTGATGGGGGTGTTATGGGATGGGGATACTGAGGATAACAGGAACGTGTATTTAGATCAGGTACATGTGACAGATGGGTAATGATGTAATTAGTGTGATGTAGTGATGGGGGATACTGAGGATAACAGGAACGTGTATATAGATCAGGTACATGTGACAGATGGGTAATGATGTAATTAGTGTGATGTAGTGATGGGGATGTTATGGGATGGGGGATACTGAGGATAACAGGAATGTGTATATAGATCAGGTACATGTGACAGATGGGTAATGATGTAATTAGTGTGATGTAGTGATGGGGGTGTTATGGGATGGGGATACTGAGGATAACAGGAATGTGTATATAGATCAGGTACATGTGACAGATGGGTAATGATGTAATTACTGTGATGTAGTGATGGGGGTATATGGGATGGGGATAATGAGGATAACAGGAACGTGTATATAGATCAGGTACATGTGACAGATGGGTAATGATGTAATTAGTGTGATGTAGTGATGGGGGTGTTATGGGATGGGGATACTGAGGATAACAGGAACGTGTATATAGATCAGGTACATGTGACAGATGGGTAATGATGTAATTAGTGTGATGTAGTGATGGGGATGTTATAGGATGGGGGACACTGAGGATAACAGGAACATGTATATAGATCAGGTACATGTGACAGATGGGTAATGATGTAATTAGTGTGATGTAGTGATGGGGGATGTTATGGGATGGGGGATACTGAGGATAACAGGAACGTGTATATAGATCAGGTACATGTGACAGATGGGTAATGATGTAATTAGTGTGATGTAGTGATGGGGATGTTATGGGATGGGGATACTGAGGATAACAGGAACGTGTATATAGATCAGGTACATGTGACAGATGGGTAATGATGTGATTAGTGTGATGTAGTGATGGGGGTGTTATGGGATGGGGGATACTGAGGATAACAGGAATGTGTATATAGATCAGGTACCTGTGACAGATGGGTAATGATGTAATTAGTGTGATGTAGTGATGGGGGTGTTATGGGATGGGGATACTGAGGATAACAGGAACGTGTATATAGATCAGGTACATGTGACAGATGGGTAATGATGTAATTAGTGTGATGTAGTGATGGGGGTGTTATGGGATGGGGGATACTGAGGATAACAGGAACGTGTATATAGATCTGGTACATGTGACAGATGGGTAATGATGTAATTAGTGTGATGTAGTGATGGGGGTGTTATGGGATGGGGGATACTGAGGATAACAGGAACGTGTATATAGATCAGGTACATGTGACAGATGGGTAATGATGTAATTAGTGTGATGTAGTGATGGGGATATGGGATAGGGATACTGAGGATAACAGGAACGTGTATATAGATCAGGTACATGTGACAGATGGGTAATGATGTGATTAGTGTGATGTAGTGATGGGGGTGTTATGGGATGGGGGATACTGAGGATAACAGGAATGTGTATATAGATCAGGTACCTGTGACAGATGGGTAATGATGTAATTACTGTGATGTAGTGATGGGGGTGTTATGGGATGGGGGATACTGAGGATAACAGGAATGTGTATATAGATCAGGTACATGTGACAGATGGGTAATGATGTAATTAGTGTGATGTAGTGATGGGGGTGTTATGGGATGGGGATACTGAGGATAACAGGAACGTGTATATAGATCAGGTACATGTGACAGATGGGTAATGATGTAATTAGTGTGATGTAGTGATGGGGATGTTATGGGATGGGGATACTGAGGATAACAGGAACGTGTATATAGATCAGGTACATGTGACAGATGGGTAATGATGTAATTAGTGTGATGTAGTGATGGGGGTGTTATGGGATGGGGATACTGAGGATAACAGGAACGTGTATATAGATCAGGTACATGTGACAGATGGGTAATGATGTAATTAGTGTGATGTAGTGATGGGGGTGTTATGGGATGGGGATACTGAGGATAACAGGAATGTGTATATAGATCAGGTACATGTGACAGATGGGTAATGATGTAATTAGTGTGATGTAGTGATGGGGGTGTTATGGGATGGGGATACTGAGGATAACAGGAACATGTATATAGATCAGGTACATGTGACAGATGGGTAATGATGTAATTAGTGTGATGTAGTGATGAGGGTGTTATGGGATGGGGATAATGAGGATAACAGGAACGTGTATATAGATCAGGTACATGTGACAGATGGGTAATGATGTAATTAGTGTGATGTAGTGATGGGGGGTGTTATGGGATGGGGGATACTGAGGATAACAGGAACGTGTATATAGATCAGGTACATGTGACAGATGGGTAATGATGTAATTAGTGTGATGTAGTGATGGGGATGTTATGGGATGGGGATACTGAGGATAACAGGAATGTGTATATAGATCAGGTACATGTGACAGATGGGTAATGATGTAATTAGTGTGATGTAGTGATGGGGGTGTTATGGGATGGGGATACTGAGGATAACAGGAACATGTATATAGATCAGGTACATGTGACAGATGGGTAATGATGTAATTAGTGTGATGTAGTGATGGGGATGTTATGGGATGGGGATACTGAGGATAACAGGAACGTGTATATAGATCAGGTACATGTGACAGATGGGTAATGATGTAATTAGTGTGATGTAGTGATGGTGGTGTTATGGGATGGGGATACTGAGGATAACAGGAACGTGTATATAGATCAGATACATGTGACAGATGGGTAATGATGTAATTAGTGTGATGTATTGATGGGGGGTGTTATGGGATGGGGATACTGAGGATAACAGGAATGTGTATATAGATCAGGTACATGTGACAGATGGGTAATGATGTAATTAGTGTGATGTAGTGATGGGGGTGTTATGGGATGGGGATACTGAGGATAACAGGAACGTGTATATAGATCAGGTACATGTGACAGATGGGTAATGATGTAATTAGTGTGATGTAGTGATGGGGGTGTTATGGGATGGGGATACTGAGGATAACAGGAACGTGTATATAGATCAGGTACATGTGACAGATGGGTAATGATGTAATTACTGTGATGTAGTGATGGGGGTATATGGGATGGGGATAATGAGGATAACAGGAACGTGTATATAGATCAGGTACATGTGACAGATGGGTAATGATGTAATTAGTGTGATGTAGTGATGGGGGTGTTATGGGATGGGGATACTGAGGATAACAGGAACGTGTATATAGATCAGGTACATGTGACAGATGGGTAATGATGTAATTAGTGTGATGTAGTGATGGGGATGTTATAGGATGGGGGACACTGAGGATAACAGGAACGTGTCGTGTATATAGATCAGGTACATGTGACAGATGGGTAATGATGTAATTAGTGTGATGTAGTGATGGGGGTGTTATGGGATGGGGGATACTGAGGATAACAGGAACGTGTATATAGATCAGGTACATGTGACAGATGGGTAATGATGTAATTAGTGTGATGTAGTGATGGGGATGTTATGGGATAGAGATACTGAGGATAACAGGAACGTGTATATAGATCAGGTACATGTGACAGATGGGTAATGATGTAATTAGTGTGATGTAGTGCTGGGGGGTGTTATGGGATGGGGATACTGAGGATAACAGGAATGTGTATATAGATCAGGTACATGTGACAGATGGGTAATGATGTAATTAGTGTGATGTAGTGATGGGGATGTTATGGGATGGGGGATACTGAGGATAACAGGAACGTGTATATAGATCAGGTACATGTGACAGATGGGTAATGATGTAATTAGTGTGATGTAGTTATGGGGATGTTATGGGATGGGGATACAGAGGATAACAGGAACGTGTATATAGATCAGGTACATGTGACAGATGGGTAATGATGTAATTAGTGTGATGTAGTGATGGGGGTGTTATGGGATGGGGATACTGAGGATAACAGGAACGTGTATATAGATCAGGTACATGTGACAGATGGGTAATGATGTAATTAGTGTGATGTAGTGATGGGGATGTTATGGGATGGGGGATACTGAGGATAACAGGAATGTGTATATAGATCAGGTACATGTGACAGATGGGTAATGATGTGATTAGTGTGATGTAGTGATGGGGGTGTTATGGGATGGGGGATACTGAGGATAACAGGAACGTGTATATAGATCAGGTACCTGTGACAGATGGGTAATGATGTAATTAGTGTGATGTAGTGATGGGGGTGTTATGGGATGGGGATACTGAGGATAACAGGAATGTGTATATAGATCAGGTACATGTGACAGATGGGTAATGATGTAATTAGTGTGATGTAGTGATGGGGGTGTTATGGGATGGGGATACTGAGGATAACAGGAATGTGTATATAGATCAGGTACATGTGACAGATGGGTAATGATGTAATTAGTGTGATGTAGTGATGGGGGTGTTATGGGATGGGGATACTGAGGATAACAGGAACGTGTATATAGATCAGGTACATGTGACAGATGGGTAATGATGTAATTAGTGTGATGTAGTGATGGGGGTGTTATGGGATGGGGGATACTGAGGATAACAGGAACGTGTATATAGATCAGGTACATGTGACAGATGGGTAATGATGTAATTAGTGTGATGTAGTGATGGGGGTGTTATGGGATGGGGATACTGAGGATAACAGGAACGTGTATATAGATCAGGTACATGTGACAGATGGGTAATGATGTAATTAGTGTGATGTAGTGATGGGGGTGTTATGGGATGGGGGATACTGAGGATAACAGGAACGTGTATATAGATCAGGTACATGTGACAGATGGGTAATGATGTAATTAGTGTGATGTAGTGATGGGGGATGTTATGGGATGGGGGATACTGAGGATAACAGGAACGTGTATATAGATCAGGTACATGTGACAGATGGGTAATGATGTAATTAGTGTGATGTAGTGATGGGGGTGTTATGGGATGGGGATACTGAGGATAACAGGAACGTGTATATAGATCAGGTACATGTGACAGATGGGTAATGATGTAATTAGTGTGATGTAGTGATGGGGGATGTTATGGGATGGGGGATACTGAGGATAACAGGAACGTGTATATAGATCAGGTACATGTGACAGATGGGTAATGATGTAATTAGTGTGATGTAGTGATGGGGGTGTTATGGGATGGGGATACTGAGGATAACAGGAACGTGTATATAGATCAGGTACATGTGACAGATGGGTAATGATGTAATTAGTGTGATGTAGTGATGGGGGTGTTATGGGATGGGGGATACTGAGGATAACAGGAACGTGTATATAGATCAGGTACATGTGACAGATGGGTAATGATGTAATTAGTGTGATGTAGTGATGGGGGTGTTATGGGATGGGGGATACTGAGGATAACAGGAACGTGTATATAGATCAGGTACATGTGACAGATGGGTAATGATGTAATTAGTGTGATGTAGTGATAGGGGTGTTATGGGATGGGGATACTGAGGATAACAGGAACGTGTATATAGATCAGGTACATGTGACAGATGGGTAATGATGTAATTAGTGTGATGTAGTGATGGGGATGTTATGGGATGGGGATACTGAGGATAACAGGAACGTGTATATAGATCAGGTACATGTGACAGATGGGTAATGATGTAATTAGTGTGATGTAGTGATGGGGATGTTATGGGATGGGGATACTGAGGATAACAGGAACGTGTATATAGATCAGGTACATGTGACAGATGGGTAATGATGTGATTAGTGTGATGTAGTGATGGGGGTGTTATGGGATGGGGGATACTGAGGATAACAGGAATGTGTATATAGATCAGGTACCTGTGACAGATGGGTAATGATGTAATTACTGTGATGTAGTGATGGGGGTGTTATGGGATGGGGGATACTGAGGATAACAGGAATGTGTATATAGATCAGGTACATGTGACAGATGGGTAATGATGTAATTAGTGTGATGTAGTGATGGGGGGTGTTATGGGATGGGGATACTGAGGATAACAGGAACGTGTATATAGATCAGGTACATGTGACAGATGGGTAATTATGTAATTAGTGTGATGTAGTGATGGGGGTGTTATGGGATGGGGATACTGAGGATAACAGGAACGTGTATATAGATCAGGTACATGTGACAGATGGGTAATGATGTAATTAGTGTGATGTAGTGATGGGGGTGTTATGGGATGGGGGATACTGAGGATAACAGGAACGTGTATATAGATCAGGTACATGTGACAGATGGGTAATGATGTAATTAGTGTGATGTAGTGATGGGGGTGTTATGGGATGGGGATACTGAGGATAACAGGAACGTGTATATAGATCAGGTACATGTGACAGATGGGTAATGATGTAATTAGTGTGATGTAGTGATGGGGGTGTTATGGGATGGGGGATACTGAGGATAACAGGAACGTGTATATAGATCAGGTACATGTGACAGATGGGTAATGATGTAATTAGTGTGATGTAGTGATGGGATGTTATAGGATGGGGATACTGAGGATAACAGGAATGTGTATATAGATCAGGTACATGTGACAGATGGGTAATGATGTAATTAGTGTGATGTAGTGATGGGGGTGTTATGGGATGGGGATACTGAGGATAACAGGAACGTGTATATAGATCAGGTACATGTGACAGATGGGTAATGATGTAATTAGTGTGATGTAGTGATGGGGGGTGTTATGGGATAGAGATACTGAGGATAACAGGAATGTGTATATAGATCAGGTACATGTGACAGATGGGTAATGATGTAATTACTGTGATGTAGTGATGGAGGATGTTATGGGATGGGGATACTGAGGATAACAGGAATGTGTATATAGATCAGGTACATGTGACAGATGGGTAATGATATAATTAGTGTGATGTAGTGATGGGGGGTGTTATGGGATGGGGATACTGAGGATAACAGGAATGTGTATATAGATCAGGTACATGTGACAGATGGGTAATGATGTAATTAGTGTGATGTAGTGATGGGGGTGTTATGGGATGGGGATACTGAGGATAACAGGAACGTGTATATAGATCAGGTACATGTGACAGATGGGTAATGATGTAATTACTGTGATGTAGTGATGGGGGTGTTATGGGATGGGGATACTGAGGATAACAGGAATGTGTATATAGATCAGGTACATGTGACAGATGGGTAATGATGTAATTACTGTGATGTAGTGATGGGGGTATATGGGATGGGGATAATGAGGATAACAGGAACGTGTATATAGATCAGGTACATGTGACAGATGGGTAATGATGTAATTAGTGTGATGTAGTGATGGGGATGTTATGGGATGGGGGATACTGAGGATAACAGGAATGTGTATATAGATCAGGTACATGTGACAGATGGGTAATGATGTAATTAGTGTGATGTAGTGATGGGGATATGGGATGGGGATACTGAGGATAACAGGAACGTGTATATAGATCAGGTACATGTGACAGATGGGTAATGATGTAATTAGTGTGATGTAGTGATGGGGGTGTTATGGGATGGGGATACAGAGGATAACAGGAACGTGTATATAGATCAGGTACATGTGACAGATGGGTAATGATGTAATTAGTGTGATGTAGTGATGGGGATGTTATGGGATGGGGATACTGAGGATAACAGGAATGTGTATATAGATCAGGTACATGTGACAGATGGGTAATGATGTAATTAGTGTGATGTAGTGATGGGGATGTTATGGGATGGGGGATACTGAGGATAACAGGAATGTGTATATAGATCAGGTACATGTGACAGATGGGTAATGATGTAATTAGTGTGATATAGTGATGGGGGGTGTTATGGGATGGGGATACTGAGGATAACAGGAACGTGTATATAGATCAGGTACATGTGACAGATGGGTAATGATGTAATTAGTGTGATGTAGTGATGGGGGTGTTATGGGATGGGGATACTGAGGATAACAGGAATGTGTATATAGATCAGGTACATGTGACAGATGGGTAATGATGTAATTAGTGTGATGTAGTGATGGGGGATGTTATGGGATGGGGATACTGAGGATAACAGGAACGTGTATATAGATCAGGTACATGTGACAGATGGGTAATGATGTAATTAGTGTGATGTAGTGATGGGGATGTTATGGGATGGGGGATACTGAGGATAACAGGAACGTGTATATAGATCAGGTACATGTGACAGATGGGTAATGATGTAATTAGTGTGATGTAGTGATGGGG